>CAHIKZ030000705.1:410000-477500 GCA_903632075.3 Acanthosepion pharaonis | reverse complement strand
ATATATATATATATATATATATATATATATATATATATATATATATAAAAAAAAACAGACCACTTTAAGGTTCCATGTAATAAATTATTTCACCACAGCCTTTTAAAGGACTGCGGATCATCAGACTTTACTTCTAAAGGTTGAAACGAAAAAATATATATATATATATATATATATATATATATATATATATATATATATATATATATATATATGCACGTGTGTATATATATATGCACGTGTGTGTGTGCGCGCCTGCGTGTGTTTTGTCTGTGTTTATGTGTGTGCGTACGCCTGTTCAAGTGTAGCAACCTGATTCCATTAAAATGGTTGAGGAACGCTAAAAGACTATTTATGTTTTTTGTCTGTTTCATTGTTTGTTTTTTCTTATTATATTTTTGTTGTCTGTTTGTTTTTGTTTTGTTTTCTTTAATTGCCCGTTCCTAATGAATTAAAGTACGGTCACGTGATACGCAGTGATACAAAATGGCGGCCATCTTTTCATTAGCGTTTTTACTATCTTTTGTTGCTTGTGTTTTATTCATTTTTTTTTTGTTCCCTTCTTTGTTGCTTTTTTTTTGTCTTCTTTCTTTTTGTGTTTTGTTTAGTCGCTTGCTTTTTTGAGGTTGTGGTTTGCTTTTTATTTTAACTTTTGTTTCTTCCGTGTTCTTCACAGCATTGATTACGCGACGTTGGTCTCCAGTGTGAATGAGTCTACTAATGCCTTTCTCTTTCGATTCTTGAGATATCTACCTTCCTTCCTTTTCCTTCCTTTTCCTTCCTTCCTTCATTTCTTCCTTCATTCATTCATTCATTCTCTCTCTATCTATCTATCTCACACACGCACACAAACACACGTCCTCACTCTTTTTCATCCCCATCCTTTATTTCTCTTTCTCTGTCTTTGTCTTCATTTATCACCCCTCTCTCCACCTTCTATTTGTCACGCTTTTATATCTATCTTATTCTTTTCATTTTCTATCTATCTATCTATCTATCTATCTATCTAACATTTTCTATCATTTTCTGTTTCTATCTGTCTATCTATCTATCTATCTATCTATCAAATTATTTTAATATCTACCAATTTCTTTCTTTCTATCTATCTAACATTTTCTATCATTTTCTATTTCTATCTATCTATCTATCTATCTATCTATCAAATTATTTTAATATCTACCAATTTCTTTCTATCTATCTATCTATCTATCTATCTATCTATCTATCTAACATTTTCTATCATTTTCTGTTTCTATCTATCTATCTATCTATCAAATTATTTTAATATCTACCAATTTCTTTCTTTCTCTATCTATCTAACATTTTCTATCATTTTTTCTATCTATTTCTATCTATCTTATCTATCTATCTATCTATCAAATTATTTTAATATCTACCAATTTCTTTCTATCTATCTATCTATCTATCTATCTATCTATCTAACATTTTCTATCATTTTCTGTTTCTATCTATCTATCTATCTATCTATCTATCAAATTATTTTAATATCTACCAATTTCTTTCTTTCTATCTATCTATCTAACATTTTCTGTCATTTTCTGTTTCTATCTATCTATCTATCTATCTATCTATCTATTTATCTATCAAATTATTTTAATATCTACCAATTTCTTTCTTTCTATCTATCTAACATTTTCTATCATTTTCTGTTTCTATCTATCTATCTATCTATCAAATTAGTTTAATATCTACCAATTTCTTTCTTTCGATCTATCTATCTAACATTTTCTATCATTTTCTGTTTCTATCTATCTAATTATTTTAATATCTACCAATTTATTTTTATCTATCTATCTATCTAAAACTGGTGGAACATCTATATATCTATCTATTTAATTCTGTTCATTTTCTATCTATCTATCTATCTATCTATCTATCTATCTATCTATCTATCTATCTATCTATCTATCAAACAATCAATCACTCTATCTAGCACCCCTCTCTCCACCTTTTATTTATCACGCTTTTATTCACTTTCTCATTTTCAATCCAATCTCTCATGTGACCTCTAACCAAAAAGGATTACTGCTGCCATATAACGGCGTTAGCTGTCCAGTCTTCATATTCCAATGTCGATGCAAAGTCCTTCTTGGCGTCAAATTATTTCATTATTATTATTTTAGGGGCTTCCAGTTTTAATCTTCACGGCTAAGACCGTCCATGCAGCTCAGATTGTAACGAACTTTCGTATCCCATAGGTGAGATATAAATTTCACCCGAGCACCTGCCAAGAGGATGTTTTCCCGATCATTGAAATCTTAACCTGTTCAAGTCTATGGTTAACCCTAACTATCCGTACAAACAGTACCTCTTCCTCTGTAACCGTCTACCTCGAGTGGCTCTCGGGGCTTGTGAAGGATGAACCTCGCCGTAAAAAAGGACAGTAAGTGCATATCTATTTATTTATTTCTGTTTTTAATCAGTTCACCTCAAGAAAAGAGATAATGCCGCATTATGGTTAGTTGTGGAGAACCATGATCGCACACGCGCTGGTAGAAAGAAAGAAAGAAAGAAAGAAAGAAAGAAAGAAAGAAAGAAAGAAAGAAAGAAAGAAAATGATGGTTAGCTGTGGACAACTATGATCAACCACGTGCTACTAGAAAGAAAGAAAGAAAGAAAGAAAGAAAGAAAGAAAGAAAGAAAGAAAGAAATGGACACAACCTGATGGAAATAAAGAAAGAAACAAACAAACAAATAAACAAACAAACAAGGAAGGAAGGAAGGAAGGCTATGTTTGGAAAACAATGGTCACACATGCCCTGATGTAAAGAAAGAAAGAAAGAAAGAAAGAAAGAAAGAAAGAAAGAAAGAAAGAAAAAAGAAAGAAACAAACAAACAAACAATAAAGAAAGAAACAATAAAAGAAAGAAAGAAAGAAAGAAAAAAAGAAAGAAAGAAAGAACGAAAGAAAAAAGAAAGAAAGAAACAATAAAGAAAGGAACAATAAAAGAAAGAAAGAAAGAAAGAAAGAAAGAAAGAAAGAAAGAAAGAAAGAATTGAGGAAGGAAAGAAAGAAAGAAGGAAAATGATGGTTAGCTGTGGAGAACTATGATCAACCCTTCGCTACTAGAAAGAAAGAAAGAAAGAAAAAAAAGAAAGAAAGAAAGTAACATGATAGATTATTGTGTGTAATTATGATTACCTACACCCTGATAAAAAGAAAGCATGTAAAATGCTCTTTATTTGTGTAGATATATGATCATTCACCCACTGATCGATATTAAAACTCTTAAGCAGAATATATAAACAATAATAGATAGATAGATAGATAGATAGATAGATAGATAGATAGATGCGCCTTTATATCTGTAAGTGTAGAAATTTTACGTGAGAATATATACACATACATAAATCTAACACAGAATAAGCGCTAGCTCGCATACACATATAAACCCCCTCAGACATATACACGTATATATGTTTATATAGTGAACAAAAGTTATGCTTATTCTTTTTAAAACCGAATAAGTTTCGTAAAAATAGTTATATATTTGAATCTATCTCATTCAACATAGAAAATTGTTTTCTATTCAGAAGAATATTTATGACTTAGATTAGCATTATTCCCATAGTTCAGTGCAAAAAAAAAAAAAATCCCAATGTAGGCTGAAGTCCAAATTTGCATCAATAGAAAGGGCGGCCATTTTGTAAGTTATGCTCCATATAAATATAATTTTTCATGGCGGATGGCGAGAAATGTGTTCTTTATTTAAATAAATCCGTTTGTTTTGCAAATCTAATGCATTGGTCTGTTAAATAAAGTTACAAGACATAGCGACAGTTTATGATTTCATTAACCCCAGTCCGCACATACACGTGGCATTGCGACGGCTTTTACACAAAAGCGAAATATTTGAATACGATGACGATGTTAAATCTGAAATATTTTTAGGAGGCTATAAAGATAAAAAAAAAAAATAAATTAAAATAAATCTTTTGCGTTCAATAAAACTGATTCAAACTGTCTATTTTAGGAAAGTTTTTCAATTTTAAAAAATGGCTGCGCTGTTTTCTGTTGAGCTTACGATGCGTAGTGATAATGGCTGCCACCGGATCTTGAATAATACCATCGCTTAGAGACTTGCTCATGGATCCTATCATTCTTAAGCCGACTATCATAGCAACTCTATCACGATAAGCAGGGAGTATCAAAAATACTTTAGGTCGGATTCCTCATAACAAAACAAGGGCAAAATTATTCGGACTATTCTCCTAATCTTTGTCGCCATATTTCGCGTATAACGGCCGAAACGTTATAATAAATATGGTGCAATAGTCCGAACAATGAAAATAGTGTCCATAATACCGCATCTCAGAAATACAGACAGATACACAAGGACAAAAGTTCATATAAACGTATGTCCGCAAATCCTTTGTTTTTGCGATATTAAGTTTAAACAAAGTTTACAGTAGAAGGCGCTGTGTTGTTATGTAGACTAGGTTACATTTATCATTCGTGTACATTTCTAGTCTATCTTCAATTTTTAACGTGTATAGTAGTGAGTTAACTGACCATGGCAGGATATTCATATCGTGAGCAGGCAGATATGACTTTTAATAATTGAGCATATGGGCAGCAATCCCTCTTTTATACAAGTTTCATTAAAACCCACTGACAAAGTTAGGAGGTTACTTAACGTGTTGGATGCCTGGTCATGTAACTGCCCTTGATCCTGACCTCATGACACCTTTTATCCCAACCGGTATCGGGGTAAAAAAAAAACACTCCATATAGTAACACACACACACACACATATGTATATATATATATATATATATATATATATATATATATATATATATATATATATATATATACCAAGTATAGGATTGGTGTATACGGAATAAATTGCGATAAGCAAAAAGTACTATTCTTAAAAGAGTGCTCAATACAGAGTAGAGCAAATATTATTTGAAAATTATAACATAAATATGTTATAAAATCACTACAAAAATAGCCATTTTGTTTCAACACGTCCGGTGTCTTATCAAGTGATGGTATTGAATCTAAAATAAAAGGGTTTTACTTTAAACCTTTTATTCTACATTCAATACCATCACTTGATAAGACACCAGAAGTGATGAAACAACATGCCTATCTTTGTAGTGACTTTATAACATATTCATGTTATAATTTTCGAATATATATATATATATATATATATTCAGTCGCATGGATATTAGTTTGTGACCCTGGGTTTCACGCTTTTGCGATAATCAGACAAACTTGTATATTCTCTTTAAAAAGTGGATTCATTTACTCTTCTTTGTGTTGGATTATCTACGTCTGGTGGGCGGGAGTATGTTCTTCTTTGTTTGGGATGACACTCTCACGTACATAGACACACATAGAGGTGTATACATTTTATTTCATACAATCACACCCATAAATGTAATCTGAGATTAGGCGCAGATATATATCCATACGTATATATATTCACTTTCACTTACGTGCTAATACCCTTGGGAAAGGTATGGATCCTCTTCCTCTCCCTCCGGCTATGGGTAAAATAGCAGGACAGACTGGGTTCTATAGCCTTGGATGGCAACTGGTCTCGAGAAGGACAACTCTGAATTCAAAACATGCGGAGGGTCATTTGGGAACCTTGCGGCATTCGGTGCACCAGGTCTCTGTATTCGTCCCTTCAAAAAGTGTGGATGGTCCTGCACGAAACCTTCACCACTATAATCAAATCTCATGTGCCGGTGTCGGGCTGTCGGTTTCCTGAAACTGATCTGCTTGACCCCTCATACGTCGATTCTCGACGGGAGTCGATTATATATATATATATATATATATATATATATATATATATAGCGAGAGGCAACCGGGCGTCTAGCCACACTGATGATCTGTGATACAGCGAAACAGACTGTCTGTGGATGACAATATATATATATATATATATAATATATATATACGCAATTGTCATTCTATTTCGGTGTCGAAACTGTAGCGTTACATATGTAGCAATATTTCTTTTAACAAGGAACAGGTGAGGGTGGTCTTGACGTTTTTTGTTTTTTTTTCAAATGGGCCGCCCGCGCCGTCAGATAAGCTCACATTTCCTCACGCATACACAGACATATGAAGAAAAATATACTGAAAAAACAAACAAAAATCCTAATATGCGATTATGCTGTTTTAATGTTTAATGTCGACGTTGGACATTTCGGTCTAATAGATCATCTTCAGGACATATTCATAAAACATAATTCACATAGACCATATACAATTCAACATGAAAAAGACGATGGACATAAAAGCAATACCAATCCAAACAGATAAATGAAATCTTTTATAAGATCAGCGTTCCGTTTAAATATGACCACGTCGTCGTCACGTGGGTGACGTTGTGAAAACGTATTCCTAAAATTTGAGTATTTTGAATGAAAAACGAAAAGAATTTTATTTTGATCTAAAACTTATATGTACGTTTGTCGAGAATTAATCTTGCTAGAAAAGGGGAAATATTAAAGAAGCCAGGTCTAGTGTTCACCGTGCGTGAGATGGATATTATGCCTGCTTCATAAATCCGCCTAAGATTTTTATTATGAAAATATTTTAAAATCTTCACAGAATCAAAATCGAAATTTTTATGTCCATCGTCTTTTTCATGTTGAATTAAATATAGTCTAATGTTAATTATGTTTTATGAATATGTCCTGAAGATGGTTTATTAGACCGAAACGTCCGACGTTGACATTATATTAACATTAAAACGACTTAATTGCATATTAGGATTTTTGTTTGTTTTTTCCGTATATTTTTCTTCATACTGTCGGATCTATATCCATATATTTGTTTACTTATATATATATATATATATATATATATATATATATATATATATATATACGGAAAAACAAACAAAAATCCTAATATGCAATTATGCTGTTTTAATGTTAATATAATGTCAACGTCGGACGTTTCGGTCTAGTAGACCATCTTCAGGACATATTCATAAAACATAATTAACATTAGGCTATATTTAATTCAACATGAAAAGACGACGTTGACATTATATTAACATTAAAACAGCATAATTGCATATTAGGATTTTTCTTTGTTTTTTCCGTATATTTTTCTTCATACTGTCGGATCTATATCCATATATTTGCTTACATATATATATATATATATATATGTAGACGCGTACCCACACTCATCGGCCTGGGTCCACTACTACTACGTTGGTTAAGTTGAGTTCTGTCTGTGGTGTTTGAGTTAAGTTGAGTTCTGATGATGATGTTTGTATTTTTAGCAATGCTAACTGCTGGTGTATTATTGAGGATTATGATTATGCTAACTGTGATGTTATTATTGATATATTAATAATATTTATTGGTGTGTTATTGGCTATGATAAACGGTAAAGTTATTTATATGAGTGTGTTTTTTTTTACGAACTAAAATGTATACACCTGTATGTATGTGTGCCTATTTACGTGAGGGTGTCATCAGAATAAAATTTCCCCGCTCTCCACCACACACAAATAACCAAAAAGAAATACACATAAATATATACACTTACAAAAAAATTAACCAGTCTATGTGATGGTCGCAAAAAACTAATATCAATACAAGTGAATATGTTAGCTCTGTCACAGATATTGAGCACTTTCCTCTAAGTGCCGGGCATATAAAAATATATATGTCTCCCTGTGTGTATGCGTGTGAATTTGCGTGTGTGTGTGTGTGTGTGTGTGTGTGTGTTTAAAAATTTCAGATAGAATATGGTAAAAAGACAATATAAATGTCAAATTCTCCAAGACCTCTTTTCTCATTATACGTCGTAGAATTTCCAAATATCTCTATTCCTGAGAGAATTACTTCTTCCCAAATCCAATATATATGACTACAAAAATGTTTAAAAATAAATTGAATAAAAACGTATCTATGAACACAAAAGGGACCTTATACACAACAATTTATCAAGAGCATTAGTTAAACATAACAACAGATTCAACTAAAAGCTTTGACATAATATGCCACACCTATTAAAAGAGAAATTAACTTTCTCGAGAGTTCCGCTATTGGATCTTATTTAAATATAAATCTGTATCCTGGATTTTTTTTTCAAATATCTCCATTCCTGAAAGAATTACTCCTTTCCCAACTTTTTGTGATGTCAACGAATTCTCGTTGTCACTTTTGTGATGCTCGTTGTAGTAGAGACTTTGTAATCGCAGATACAAATATAGTAACGCCGTTGAACAATGCTGGTGCCAAACGCCTTCGAATAAAACTAACACAAATAGTACTTGCTCAATAATACTCGCTTGAAAAGTAAATACAGAATAGTGATCCGGATAGTAATCTGTCTATTGATCACTTATACGCCACGCTAATTCCCATATGACAAATGACCATTATATATTAACGCTGTTGAACAATACTAGAGTCAGACGCCTTCGAGAACACTCACACTAATAGTACTTGCTCGATAATACTCGCTCGAATAGTAACCAGCGAATGGTGATCCGAATAGAGAAATAGTGAAGAGAATAAAGAATAGCGTTGTGATGTCCACAAACACTTGTTGACACTTTCGTAAAGTCAACGAATACTCGTTGTCACTTTCGTAATGTTCGTTGTAGTAGGGACTTTGTAATCACAGATACCACTACAGTACGCCGTTGAACAATACTGGTGCCAAACGCCCTCGAATAACACTCACACTAATAGTACTTGCTCGATAATACTCGCTCGAATAGTAACCAGCGAATGGTGATCCGAATAGAGAAATAGTGAAGAGAATAAAGAATAGCGTTGTGATGTCCACAAACACTTGTTGACACTTTCGTAAAGTCAACTAATACTCGTTGTCACTTTCGTAATGTTCGTTGTAGTAGGGACTTTGTAATCGCAGATACCACTACAGTACGCCGTTGAACAATACTGGTGCCAAACGCCTTCGAATAACACTCACACTAATAGTACTTGCTCGATAATACTCGCTCGAATAGTAACCAGCGAATAGTGATCCGAATAGAGAAATAGTGAAGAGAATAAAGAATAGCGTTGTGATGTCCACAAACACTTGTTGACACTTTCGTAAAGTCAACTAATACTCGTTGTCACTTTCGTAATGTTCGTTGTAGTAGGGACTTTGTAATCGCAGATACCACTACAGTACGCCGTTGAACAATACTGGTGTCAGACGCCTTCGAATAACACTCACACTAATAGTACTTGCTCGATAATACTCGCTCGAATAGTAACCAGCGAATGGTGATCCGAATAGAGAAATAGTGAAGAGAATAAAGAATAGCGTTGTGATGTCCACAAACACTTGTTGACACTTTCGTAAAGTCAACGAATACTCGTTGTCACTTTCGTAATGTTCGTTGTAGTAGGGACTTTGTAATCGCAGATACCACTACAGTACGCCGTTGAACAATACTGGTGCCAAACGCCTTCGAATAACACTCACACTAATAGTACTTGCTCGATAATACTCGCTCGAATAGTAACCAGCGAATGGTGATCCGAATAGAGAAATAGTGAAGAGAATAAAGAATAGCGTTGTGATGTCCACAAACACTTGTTGACACTTTCGTAAAGTCAACTAATACTCGTTGTCACTTTCGTAATGTTCGTTGTAGTAGGGACTTTGTAATCGCAGATACCACTACAGTACGCCGTTGAACAATACTGGTGCCAAACGCCTTCGAATAACACTCACACTAATAGTACTTGCTCGATAATACTCGCTCGAATAGTAACCAGCGAATAGTGATCCGAATAGAAAATAGTGAAGAGAATAAAGAATAGCGTTGTGATGTCCACAAACACTTGTTGACACTTTCGTAAAGTCAACTAATACTCGTTGTCACTTTCGTAATGTTCGTTGTAGTAGGGACTTTGTAATCGCAGATACCACTACAGTACGCCGTTGAACAATACTGGTGTCAGACGCCTTCGAATAACACTCACACTAATAGTACTTGCTCGATAATACTCGCTCGAATAGTAACCAGCGAATGGTGATCCGAATAGAGAAATAGTGAAGAGAATAAAGAATAGCGTTGTGATGTCCACAAACACTTGTTGACACTTTCGTAAAGTCAACGAATACTCGTTGTCACTTTCGTAATGTTCGTTGTAGTAGGGACTTTGTAACGCAGATACCACTACAGTACGCCGTTGAACAATACTGGTGCCAAACGCCTTCGAATAACACTCACACTAATAGTACTTGCTCGATAATACTCGCTCGAATAGTAACCAGCGAATAGTGATCCGAATAGAGAAATATTGAAGAGAATAAAGAATAGCGTTGTGATGTCCACAAACGCGGTTGACACTTTCGTAAAGTCAACTAATACTCGTTGTCACTTTCGTAATGTTCGTTGTAGTAGGGACTTTGTAATCGCAGATACCACTACAGTACGCCGTTGAACAATACTGGTGTCAGACGCCTTCGAATAACACTCACACTAATAGTACTTGCTCGATAATACTCGCTCGAATAGTAACCAGCGAATGGTGATCCGAATAGAGAAATAGTGAAGAGAATAAAGAATAGCGTTGTGATGTCCACAAACACTTGTTGACACTTTCGTAAAGTCAACGAATACTCGTTGTCACTTTCGTAATGTTCGTTGTAGTAGGGACTTTGTAATCGCAGATACCACTACAGTACGCCGTTGAACAATACTGGTGCCAAACGCCTTCGAATAACACTCACACTAATAGTACTTGCTCGATAATACTCGCTCGAATAGTAACCAGCGAATGGTGATCCGAATAGAGAAATAGTGAAGAGAATAAAGAATAGCGTTGTGATGTCTACAAACACTTGTTGACACTTTCGTAAAGTCAACGAATACTCGTTGCCACTTTCGTAATGTTCATTGTAGTAGGGACTTTGTAATCGCAGATACCACTACAGTACGCCGTTGAACAATACTGGTGCCAAACGCATTCGAATAACACTCACACTAATAGTACTTGCTCGATAATACTCGCTCGAATAGTAACCAGCGAATGGTGATCCGAATAGAGAAATAGTGAAGAGAATAAAGAATAGCGTTGTGATGTCCACAAACACTTGTTGACACTTTCGTAAAGTCAACGAATACTCGTTGTCACTTTCGTAATGTTCGTTGTAGTAGGGACTTTGTAATCGCAGATACCACTACAGTACGCCGTTGAACAATACTGGTGCCAAACGCCTTCGAATAACACTCACACTAATAGTACTTGCTCGATAATACTCGCTCGAATAGTAACCAGCAAATGGTGATCCGAATAGAGAAATAGTGAAGAGAATAAAAGAATAGCGTTGTGATGTCCACAAACACTTGTTGACACTTTCGTAAAGTCAACGAATACTCGTTGTCACTTTCGTAATGTCTGTTGTAGTAGGGACTTTGTAATCGCAGATACCACTACAGTACGCCGTTGAACAATACTGGTGCCAAACGCCTTCGAATAACACTCACACTAATAGTACTTGCTCGATAATACTCGCTCGAATAGTAACCAGCGAATAGTAATCCGAATAGAGAAATAGTGAAGAGAATAAAGAATAGCGTTGTGATGTCCACAAACACTTGTTGACACTTTCGTAAAGTCAACTAATACTCGCTGTCACTTTGTAATGTTCGTTGTAGTAGGGACTTTGTAATCGCAGATACCACTACAGTACGCCGTTGAACAATACTGGTGCCAAACGCCTTCGAATAACACTCACACTAATAGTACTTGCTCGATAATACTCGCTCGAATAGTAACCAGCGAATAGTGATCCGAATAGAAAAATAGTGAAGAGAATAAAGAATAGCGTTGTGATGTCCATAAACACTTGTTGACACTTCAACGAATTTCGTAAAGTCAACTAATACTCGTTGTCACTTTCGTAATGTTCGTTGTAGTAGGGACTTTGTAATCGCAGATACCACTACAGTACGCCGTTGAACAATACTGGTGTCAGACGCCTTCGAATAACACTCACACTAATAGTACTTGCTCGATAATACTCGCTCGAATAGTAACCAGCGAATGGTGATCCGAATAGAGAAATAGTGGAGAATAAAGAATAGCGTTGTGATGTCCACAAACACTTGTTGACACTTTCGTAAAGTCAACTAATACTCGTTGTCACTTTCGTAATGTTCGTTGTAGTAGGGACTTTGTAATCGCAGATACCACTACAGTACGCCGTTGAACAATACTGGTGCCCAAACGCCTTCGAATAACACTTGTCACACTAATAGTACTTGCTCGATAATAACTCGCTCGAATAGTAACCAGCGAATGGTGATCCGAATAGAGAAATAGTGAAGAGAATAAAGAATAGCGTTGTGATGTCCACAAACACTTGTTGACACTTTCGTAAAGTCAACGAATACTCGTTGTCACTTTCGTAATGTTCGTTGTAGTAGGGACTTTGTAATCGCAGATACCACTACAGTACGCCGTTGAACAATACTGGTGCCAAACGCCTTCGAATAACACTCACACTAATAGTACTTGCTCGATAATACTCGCTCGAATAGTAACCAGCGAATAGTGATCCGAATAGAGAAATAGTGAAGAGAATAAAGAATAGCGTTGTGATGTCCACAAACACTTGTTGACACTTTCGTAAAGTCAACTAATACTCGCTGTCACTTTCGTAATGTTCGTTGTAGTAGGGACTTTGTAATCGCAGATACCACTACAGTACGCCGTTGAACAATACTGGTGCCAAACGCCTTCGAATAACACTCACACTAATAGTACTTTTGCTCGATAATACTCGCTCGAATAGTAACCATCGAATGGTGATCCGAATAGAGAAATAGTGAAGAGAATAAAGAATAGCGTTTGATGTCCACAAACACTTGTTGACACTTTCGTAAAGTCAACTAATATCGTTGTCACTTTCGTAATGTTCGTTGTAGTAGGGACTTTGTAATCGCAGATACCACTACAGTACGCCGTTGAACAATACTGGTGTCAGACGCTTAATCGAATAGCAATAGAGAAATAGTGAAGAGAATAAAGAATAGAAGTTGCACTAATAGTACTTGCTCGATAATACTCGTTAGAAAAGTAAGCGCCGAAGAGTGAGCCGAATAGAGAAATAGTATAGTGAATAGAATAGAGAATAGCGGTCCGTATAGTATAAAGGGTAAACTAGAAATGCCGATCCGTATAGTATAGAGGATAGACTAGAAATAGCGATACGTATAGTATAGAGGATAGACAAGAAATAGCAATCCGTATAATATAGAGGATAGACAAGAAATAGCGATCCGTATAGTATAGAGGATAGACTAGAAATAGCGATCCGTATAGTACAGAGGATAGACAAGAAATAGCGATCCGTATAGTATAGAGGATAGACAAGAAATAGCGATCCGTATAGTACAGAGGATAGACAAGAAATAGCGATCCGTATAATATAGAGGATATAGAAATAGCGATCCGTATAGTATAGAGGATAGACTAAAATAGCTATCCGTATAGTACAGGGGATAGACTAGAGATAGCGATTCGAATAGTAATAGAGGATAGACTAGAAATGAATATCAGTTAGACACACGCTTCCTCCCTTATATGCGTTTTCTCTATGGTCACGTGATCTACTTCATTCAATAACGGGATCGCCCGTGTTTGCCCATTGTCGATCTATGTTCAAACTCAAGTGTCGCCAACCATATAAACCAACATATATATAAAACCAACATACATGTCCATAAAAACGTTAAAAAAATTGAAATAAAACAACGGTTAAGTTAAGAAATCATATTATTTAAAATGTATAACGAATAAATGAATTCCAAACGACAAAAAAAAAAAGAGATTATTAATTTTCATTTAAAAAAAATAAAAGAATATCATTTACACTTTCGTTGATTCGACATCATCCACAGTAAATTTACGTCCAGGTTTATAAAACATTTCATCTTCCTTGGATGATCTGTTCTCACAATGACGGATACTTAATCCCAAATGTGAGGCAAGCAAACACAGAAGAAAAAGCGGGTGTTATATACTCATACTATAGCCAAAAATAGTGCTTTTAAACACACGTTTTTCCGCCGAGTTAGTCGAAGGCCCGTCAGATCTGATGACGGTTTCTCTCAAAGGAGGCAGGTTCAAATCCTGCCGGAGGACGCACATTTTTCAAACAAAACTTCTCGAATATTCAGTCTAGTAGATGCAAATAAATAATAAACTGTCTAAGAAATAAATAAATTAATTAATTAATTATTAAATAAAAACGGAGCATCTACTGAAATATGAGTATCCATTTAAAAATAACGTTTAAACAAATAAATTAAAAATAGGACGGATTTTATGCATTTCTGATATATATATATATATATATATATATATATATATATATAGTGGGGAAAATGTTCGTACAAATACAAATTTTTAATTTATTGTATTTCAAACAAATGAATAAACATACGTTTGATATAATTAATTGTACACAGATGCATAATAATTAAATATACATAGAAAACAATAAAAAATGATTGTGACGTAGGTAGATACGAAAAGACTGTGATAGATAGATAGATAGATAGATAGATAGATAGAGAGATGTGGAGAGAGCGGGTGTCTGATAGATAAAAAATGTAAATAGACGAACACACACACATACACATAAAACACATATATATATATATATAAACATAACAACAGATTCAACTAAAAGCTTTGACATAATATGCCACACCTATTAAAAGAGAAATTAACTATATATATATATATATATATATATATATATATATATATATATATATATATATATATATATATATATATAAAAAGAAAAATTGATATTTTATTTATTATTGCTGCAGATTTTTATTGCTTAAAACTTATTTTCGTGGATGCTAGTATTTGAGTAGACGATCCGTTTATTTATTCAACAATATGTTTATTTATTTTTGACCTTTGGCCTGAATATTCGAGAAATCATCTGACAGAAAAATATGCGGATGAGAGGGCATATTTATCTGATATATATATATATATAAATATATGTGTGTGTGTATGTGTGTGTGTGTGTGTGTGTGTGTGTGTGTGTGTGTGTGTGTATAGAGAGAGAGATCTGTAGATAGATATGAGTGTATATATATATATATATATATATAGAAGACTGACACATATACGTCAGTCATTCTCTGTCTTTATATATATATATATAGAGAGAGAGGGGGGGTGAGAGGTTATCAGAATGTGATAGATAGATAGATAGATAGATAGATAGATAGATAGATAGATAGATAGATAGATAGATAGATACGAATACACTGAGATAGATATGAATAGACTGAGATAGATAGATAGATAGATAGATAGATAGATAGATAGATAGATATTTTTTATTGGTAGTTTACATTGACACAAAACGTTCGGAGTTCTATGCCAATGTATTAACCCTTAAGCATGTATTCCCAACTTTCATCTACTTTAGTTCTATGCTTGTTTTGTCTATAGGAAAAGATGGAAAAAACAAACAACATTCAACAACTTTTTCTCTTTTTCTTTAAGAGTCACAAGTAAACTTTCTCCACGTCGGAGGGCGCTTTTCTTTTTGTCACTAAAGTCAGCAACGTTCTGTCAAATGAATGGCTGTTTTGAAGAGTTCGGGAAAACACTTCAGAAGACGCTGATTTCCATTTGCAATAACAACTGCGATAAGGAAAAAAAGAAAAGGCGTTTCTTGATTAGCAAGTAACAGAGGTGCCCTTGCGCCAACGATTGCATCAAAAATCACAAAAAACAAAATGGCGGTAGATCACGTGATAACCAGATTTTTCGTGCGCCTGCGCGCGGGGTGTGTGTCTATGTGTGTTTTGTTTTGGTCAATTTCTACTGAGAAACTCAAAGATGGCGACCATCACACAAAAGCTAATTGGTTCTTCTTTGTGTGAAGAGTTTTGCAATGAATTTATTTTATTTTTGTTGCTTATTCTTCGTTATTATTATTTTTTTTATTTATTTATTTATTTAGAAAACATTTTACGTCCTGTTTTGATTCATTCACAGTTTTTTCTTTCATTTTTTTTTTCATTTTCTTCACATGACGTTCATTATTTTTATTTATTTATTTTTTTTTCAGACGTTTTCCGCTATTTTAGAACTGCTTTCTTTTATCCAATCTTGTTTTATTTGATCTTGTCTATTTACTTGTCTTTGTGCGTCTCCATTACTCACATTTACATACACACACACACACACACACACACACACACACACTTATATATATACACACACAAACACACATACATAAACACAGACATATACACACACAAGCACACATATATATATACACACACAAACACACACACAACACACACACGCATAAACACACACATAAACGCACACACACAAACATACACACATAAAGACACACACACACACACACACATATATATGCACACACACAAGCACACACACATAAACACACACACACATATATATATATATAGACAAACACACAGACACACACATATATATACACAAACACACACATATATATACACACACAAAAACACGCACACATAAACACACACATAAACATACACATATATACACACACACATAAACACACACAAACATATATATATACACACACAAACTCACACATACATAAACACACACATACACACACACTCACACACACATATATATATATACACACAAACACATACACATAAACACACACATACACACACACACACACATATATATATATATATATATATATATATATATATATTCTGTACTTATTAAAACGTATCTTGCCTAATTGTACACTGCATTAACACTATTGTGACGTATAGAACACAAGCTTGTTGACCGTGAGTATGAACAATTGTTGGTTCCAAACTAAGTGCTAAAATCACCCTCCCCAAATTTATAAACAAACCCTACAGATGCATGCTGGGATTTCTTAAAAGCCAATACAAATACAACTACACGGTCTTCTCTCTCCTTTTGGCGAAACTCCCTCCCCGGCTCACCGTGTCTTCAGGGGTGTAGCCCTACTATGGTTGGTATCCGTCTACCCAGGATTTTGCTTTTATTTGAGTGTCGGGATCCCAAACATTTCACAACACCACATGTTTTAAATGGAGCATTAAAAAAAAAGGGTTATTCGCTGAAGGATAAGAAGCAGAATATCAGTTAAAATAATATTTATATATTCTTCTTAGGAATATACAAAACAATAAAATGTTCAGTTTCCCTTGCAGTTAAATTTGTTCTATCAAGTAATTAAGTGTTGTTAGGGCGATGGGAGATGTGTGAACAGACTTACTTTATAACGGTTAGCCTAATGTGTTCGTGAGTTCGTAGTCGGTAGCTGCTGGTTAGTCCCTGCTATTGGGTGTGTGGACAAGGCCTTAGTCAGCAGCTGATTGCTGTCGTCTCTTCCATTGTGTACATGTGCGTGGGTCCGTGTGTGTGCGCACATGTGTAGCTCAAAACTGGCCTCTGAAATTGTTTTTAGCCTCATGATGCAGCACAAAATAACACGTGATCGGTCTACAACTACATCCGCCAAGTATTTTGGCCGGTATTTTCCCCAGTAAAACAAACCTTATCAAACAAAGCTTCTGATGAGATTTTATTGGTTCAAAAATAGATATAGGTTTTAATTCCTATATTGACCACTCTTGGCCAATTGCGGGTTGGTGAGGCTACTTAGCTGGGGTGGTTGGCCGTTGACTCTGAGGAGTTCGTCCGCCCTGTAACAGCTCTTGTTTTTTGTGTGTGTGTGTGTGCTGCTGGGGTTCGACTTATCCTCCTCACCAGATCAGGTTGTGGTGGGGGAGCCGGTTGATTCGCTGACCACTCGCCCACTCAGGTCTTGAATACAAAATTGTCTTTCTCCTTGACGGGTTACCATCCCAAGGATCCAGTTTTGATCTGCTATTTACCCATAAACTAGCCAATGAAAATGAGAAACTCTCGGTTTTACCCCCACATTGATTTCTTTTACTTGAACTCAGAAAGAAGGCAATGACCACGTGACTGTATCCTTTTAGAGTGTGAACACTATTTCTGTTTTGGGAACTTTTTATTTTGTTACTGTCTTATAGTTGCTTTGCTTTGCCTTGCATTATATTGTCTTGGCTCGCTTATTTTGCCTTATTCTTCTTCTTCTGATTATTATTATCATTATTATTATTATTATTATCATTATTATTCATTGCCTGAATCTTCATGATAAAAACTACAAAGCTCATTTTTTCTTTTTGTGTTGAAGAAGCATTTTACATATATGAACGAAGGTTCTCAAGAAGGAGATCAACAACAACAACAACAACAGCAGCAGAAACAACATCAACAACAGCAGCAACAGCAGAAGCAACAGCAACAACAACAACAGCAGAAACAACAACAGCAGCAGCAGCAGCAGAAACAACAACAACAGCAGAAACAACAACAACAACAACAGCAGCAGAAACAACATCAGCAACAACAACAATAGCAGAAACAACAACAACAGCAGCAGAAACAACATCAACAACAACAACAGCAGAAACAACAACAACAACAGTAGAAACAACAACAACAGCAGCAGCAGAAACAACATCAACAACAACAGCAGAAACAACAACAGCAGAAACAACATCAACAACAACAACAATAGCAGCAGAAACATCAACAACAGCAGCAGAAACAACATCAACAACAACAGTAGAAACAACAACAGCAGCAGAAACAACATCAACAACAGCAGAAACAACAACAGAAACAACATCAGCAACAACAACAACAACAGCAGAAACAACATCAACAACAACAATAGCAGCAAAAACATCAACAACAACAGCAGAAGCAACATCAACAACAACAACAGCAGCAGAAACAACATCAACATCAACCACAACAGCAGAAACAACAACAACAGCAGTAGAAACATCAATAACAACAACAGCAGAAACAACAACAACAACAAGATATTTGTATAAAGATCACCCAGACCCGGTTAGAGAGATAGGGCCTGTAACAATCCTATGCGATTTTACAATACACAGAGAGCAAAATCAAAACTAATTGCCCAGACATCGTGATTAGAGACTGCAAAGACAAAAAGGTTCCTCCATATTGATATGGCAAGTCCCTGAAGACTAAAATGTATCTTTTAAGATCTTCAAAATGCTATCAGAATACAAGGACCTTGAAATCGAAATCTTAAAAATGTGGCACATGGGAACATCGACAATCCCTGCTGTAGTTGGAGCCCTCGGATTGGTTGGAAAAGATTGAAGGGATCCCTGGAAGTCCATGCCTCAAAGAGATACAAAAAAATGTACTCACAAGTACAGCCCACACTTTACGAAGGGATTTATCCATGTAAAACCTGTATGATCCTTTTTTCAAAAAATGCTCAGTGAAAAATCTCATGATGCCATTTCTGACCTTAGGTCTCTCGTCGGGACCCGGAAAGAAATATGTATACACCAGAAACCAAAAGAAATAAAATAATAATAATAATAATAATGATGTGGATTCCGAGATGAAATCGGGTCTCCAATGGATGACAAACGTAGGAATGAAACATAACAAATAAATGTATTCACACAATAATACAATTGGTAATACGGTTAGTAGATCCAGAAATGCGGTTAGTAGCAATAATAATAATATATATAATCTGGGAAATTCAGTATCGAAATATGACTTCCTTCTGAGTCTACGTGCTCGCAACTGTGACTCCTACAAAGCGGTTACCTCACACTTTCACTCTCTCACTGTATCACTGTCTTCCTTCAGGGTATTCACCGGCAGCAGTACAAGTATACACTGGTCGAGTCCACTTGTATGAAAAAGGGGTGGACCCCATAACAAATAATAAGCTGATGATAGAGTTAACTACATAATTGCCTGAATGTCTAAAGTTGGCACAAGACAAATATAAGCGACGTCATTGACTTTATTGGTAAGAGAATACATTGGGATTTATGCCAAAAACTTGGCTTCAGTGTAAAAGACAAGTGGTATGAACATCAGACAGAGGCTGTTTTAGAAAAATGACTTTCACAAGATATTCAGGGATTACTTAGCCCAGAAAGATCATGTCATTCAATCGCTAAGATCCGACCTTTTTTTATAGATAAGAAGAGTAACAAATGCCAACGGGTTGCCATATGAAACAAGAGTGAACTCCCAAATAATTGAAATATCAGGATCTCACCAAGGAGCGAAAGAGACAATGGAATACCAATTTTTGAGCATACGGTGGTGTAATGGATAGCGGTTTGGATTGAGGAATCGGAGAGCCGAGTTCGAATTCCAGTCGAATCCATTACATTCACTTATGTGCTAATATCCTTGGGAAAGGTATGAAACTTCTTCTTCTCCCTCCAGATATGGGTAAATAGCAGGACAGACCGGGTTCTATCGCCTTGGATGGCAACTGGTCTACCGCAAAAAGAAATGGCAACCCACTGAGGGAAAAAAGAATCTGCCTCGTCAGTCATGTATCTTTCGATACATGACTGCCTAATCGTGTATCACGCATAGCACGTAACTGACTGATTGAAGTGATAATACCCTTGGGAAAGGTAAGAATCATCTTCTTCTCCCGCCAGCTATGGGTAAATAGCAGGACAGACAGGGTTCTATGGCCTTGGATTTTAACTGGTGTATAGCAGAAAGAAACGGCAACCTACTGCTGGAAAAATATCTGCCTCGTCAGTCATGTATCGAAAGATATATGATCGTCTAAGCGTGTATCACGCATGGCACATAACTGATTGAGTTTTAAAGATTGTATTAAAATAAATTATAGAAATATATAATTTCCGCAGGTTTTAGCTTACAGACTGATTCATATTTTATTATTTCAAGAATAAATCCAGATAAAGTTGATATCTTTTGCATTAGATATAGTGAAGAGAAAATATATAAAGATTCGAATTTTAACTATGAATCACCACAAGCCAAATATGCAATTTTTTACTATAATAAAAACTGTTTTAAAAAATGTAAAAGATTAGAAAAAGCAGTAAGATTTGTTAGATCATACTTATTATAAAACCCAGGTTGTGTGTGTGTGTGTGTGTGTGTGTCTGTACGTTTATATATTGGATCGGATTTCCTACATTTTTCAACCGATTTCAACAAAACTTCACAGGACGACGTAAAATTACCTTGTGGTGGTTCTGACAGCACAAAAAATTGGAAAAACACAATTGTTTTTGCACAAATTTGAAAACACGATTAAGCAGCATTAATAAAAGGGGGACAACTCATATCGAGTTATACTTATTAATATTGAGTTATCCTTATTATAAAATTCAGGTTGGTTGGTTGGTTGGTTATGTGTGAGTGTGTGTGTGTTCATTTATATATGGGATCGGATTTCCTACATTTTTCAACCGATTTCAACGAAACTTCACAGGACTACGTAAAATTACCTTGCGTTGGTTCTGACAGCACAAAAAATTGGAAAAACACAATTGTTTTTGCACGAAATCAATTTGAAAACACGATTAAGAGGCATCACGAGAATGGAAGGGGGTCAACTCATATCGAGTTATACTTATTATAAAACCCAGGTTGTTTGTGACTCTGTGTGTGTGTGTGTGTGTGTGTGTGTGTGTGTGTGTGTGTGTGTGTGTGTGTGTGTGTGTGTTCGTTTATATATGGCATTGGATTTCCTACATTTTTCAACCGATTTCAACAAAACTTCACTTTTTTTGGTAGGTAGTGTTTCTTATTGTCTTGCACACTTTTTATCTTTTATTTTACATTCAGAATGCTTAAAAAATTCCATTTACAATTGTTTATAATAAAATTCTATTCAATCGATAGACTCATAACGATTGAAAACAAAGCTTTTGTTTGAGTTTGGGTTTCACCAATTCGTAAAAAAAACAAAAAAAAAATAATTAAGACATGCGTGTCCGTCAACCTTAAACAATTGTCAATTTTATTTTTCATTCTGTATGATGGTCGATACTTGATCCATCTCTTACTGTTACATCCCCGGGCTCTACTGCTAGTCATGAATAAAAGGGGAAAAAATAGACAAATGTGTCTATAACACCATAGTACTGCTGCGCACAGATTATAAGACAAAATATTTTAAATTTGCATTGTTTATTCAAAATCCCACTAAAACTACTGAACTGTATTAGATCGTAATATAGCTAAATTGATCAGTATAATTTTCCTTTGAAGTAAATGAAGGTCTTATTTGATGGCACAATGATTTATTAATAATGTCCTTATGTCTTGCATCTTGTCCATAGACAATTTGTAAAGCTTCAGATAATTATAAATATTATAAGCTTCTGCTATAAGGCTTTCACTGAGAATGGGAATGAATTTCCAACGCTACGATTTTGAACCCGAACAATCTTTAAACTCGATTCCTCAAAAAACGGTAACGAATTGTCATTATTTATCACGTGACTTATCTTACACTGACGTGTCAAAAGGCATGAAATAGCAGTATGAAAAAGTAATGGTTGGTGGTACCACCTTACTTTGATCTCATGGAAATGCCGAAACCTTTATTAGTTGTGCTTTGACAATTGATACGACTCTGGGCATTATGGGCAAGATGACTTTTCACTTCTTTCAGAAAACCAACATTCCACTCGATGTAAAATCTGGGGTTTGATGTATTAAGTAACTGCACCACAGATTCTATTCATAGCTTTTACCACTTTTCCAGAATTTTGTTTTAAAGATCGTATGAAAAATAATTAAAGAAATACATAATTTCCGCAGGTTTTTGCATCAAGAATAAATCCAAATAAAGTTAATATCTTTTGTATTGGAAAATTATACATTTTATAAGGTTCTGCTATAAGACTTTCACTGATCGCCGGAATTAAATTCCAACGCTACGATTTTGAACCTAAACTCAATCTTTTAAACTCGTTTTCTTTAAAAAATGGCAACGATTTAGATACAAAAATATTTTCTATTATTATTTATCATGTCAAACTCCAACTTTGAAGCTGTGTGCAATATGACACTTCCCAAATCGACCTGTCCAATGGTGGAGACATGCCTCCATAGCTCTCTAGGCAGCCAAAGTAATGTTAAGTGCGTGTCATTTAATGCCAAAATTTAATTTTCTTGAGAGCATTGAAGTAATAAAAATATATGTTATTCTGCTACTAAATGAATAAGATTTGTTTGTTTATTTGTTAGATCATGATTAATAAAAACATAAAATAGATAAAAGTGTATATAACACCATAATACGGCTTGGCAAAAATTATAAGAGAAATTTACACTAAAACTACTGCTCTGTAAAATCTATTACACCAAGATATAGTTAAATTGCTCAGTATAAAGTCCCTTTGAATCAAATAACGGTTTTATTTGATGGTACATTGATTTAGTAATAATTTCCTTGTACGATGCATCTCGTTCACATAAAATTTGTAAAGCTTAAGGAAATTATACATTGTATGATGAGGTTGTGGTATGAGGCTTTCACTGATCACCGGAATTGAATTCCAACTCTACGATTTTGAATCTAGACTTCATCTTTTAAACTCATTTTCTCAAAAAAAGGCAACGATTTAGATAAAAAATATTTTCTATTATTATTTATCATGTCAAACACCAACTTTGAAGCTGAGTGCAATATGACGCTTCCCAAATCGACCTGCCTCACTGCTATAATAGTGGCGACATGCCGTCATAGCTCTCTAGGCAGCCAATGTTAATGTTAACACAGCATCGCTCGGCAGAGCATTTTCTTGACCGTTAATCAAAAACCCGATTGATTTGTTTGTTTAACGGCCTATCAATTCATTATCGGTCATTTAATGACAAAATTTAATTTTCTTAATTTTAGTTATTCAATTTTCTCTGGACATTAGGGCAGGTTGATTTTACACTTCTTTCATAAAACCAACATTGCACTCAATGTAAAATCTGGGGTTTGGTGTATTAAGTAACTGCACCAAAGATTCTATTCATAGCTTTCACCATATTTCGAGCATTTTGTTTTAAATATCCTATGAAATAACTTAAAGAAATACATAATTTCCTCGGGTTTTTCATCAAGAATAAATCCAAATAAAGTTAATATCTTTTGTATTGGAAAATTATACATTTTATAAGGTTCTGCTATAAGACTTTCACTGATCGCCGGAATTAAATTCCAACGCTACGATTTTGAACCTAAACTCAATCTTTTAAACTCGTTTTCTTTAAAAAATGGCAACGATTTAGATACAAAATATTTTCTATTATTATTTATCATGTCAAACTCCAACTTTGAAGCTGTGTGCAATATGACACTTCCCAAATCGACCTGTCCAATGGTGGAGACATGCCTCCATAGCTCTCTAGGCAGCCAAAGTAATGTTAAGTGCGTGTCATTTAATGCCAAAATTTAATTTTCTTGAGAGCATTGAAGTAATAAAAATATATGTTATTCTGCTACTAAATGAATAAGATTTGTTTGTTTATTTGTTAGATCATGATTAATAAAAACATAAAATAGATAAAAGTGTATATAACACCATAATACGGCTTGGCAAAAATTATAAGACACATTTTTTTTTCAATTTGAATTGTTTATTGAAAATCATACTAAAACTACTGCTCGGTAAAACCTATTACATCAAGATATAGTTAAACTGTTCAGTATAATGTACCTTTGAATCAAATAACTGTTTTATTTGATGGTACATTGATTTAGTGATAATTTCCATGTACGATGCATCTTGTCCATATAAAATTTGTAAAGCTTAAGGAAATTATATATTATATCTTTAGGCAACCAATGTAATGTTAACACACCATCGCTCGGCGGAGCATTTCCTAGACCGTTAATCAAAAACCCGATTGATTTGTTTGTTTAACGTCATATCAATTTCTTAATGCCAAAATTTAATTTTCTTGACAGCATTGAAGTAATAATAATTGAAGTCATAAAAATATGATATATGTTATTCTGCTTTCACAGTTGAATACATGGTAGATGATACTCAGCTTTTGTACATATACAGAGTGTCCAAAAAAAATGACATCAGTTCACGGGCCAATAACTTTGGCAATTCTTGTTGAACTAACCTCAAAACTTCACAGAATATATAGAAACAGATCAAGATTGTATATTTAATGTTTTGTTTTTGTCATCTCAATGGGAATCTGCCAGAGAGATGGATCGGGCGTGGTGGAAATGGAAAATTAAATTTTGGCATAAATGACCCATAAGGAATTGATAAGCCGTTAAACAAACACATCAATCGAGTTGTTGATTAACGGTCTAGGAAATGCTTGCCTAGCGATGCTGTGTTAACATTACACTGGTTGCTTAGAGAGCGATGGAGGGATGTCACCACCATCGTGGCAGTAGGACAGGTCGATTATCTTGAAAAGGACTAAGTCTAGCTCAACGAAATTGAACAGTTTAGGTGTCGAGCATCATAAGTTTATTATGGGACCGGTTTCATAAGTGTTCAATATGTGCACCGCCTGTGACACGGCACATGTCAAGTCGGTAGTTAAGCTCTTGCCAAACACGTTGTAGCATGTCTGCGGTAACATTATCCAGTGTAGAAGTGATTCTCTGCTTGAGTTCATCAATGCTAGCTGGAAGAGGAAGCCATTAAACATGGCACGTGGAACTAGAACAGTCTACCCCAGTGAGCGAAATAAAGGGTTCAGTTTGACATTCCAACTACCTGAAGAAGGCCGGAGTGTACATTGTCCGAAACGTTGTGGTAAATATGCCAACAAAGATGAGGACAATAGTCCGAATAGTGTACATAATACCTCATCTCAAAAATATAGACAGATAAATTTGATATATTTTGCATTCGATACATTGAATGGAAAATATATTCAGACCAGAATTCTAATTAGGAATCATCACAAGCAAAATATCAATATTTTTTTTTGTATTCGATAAATAAAAACTGTTAAAAATTGTAAAAAAAAAATAGGGCCATCAATGAAGAAACCTTTTTAGATCATAATTAACAAAACAAAAAAAGATTAAAAGTGCATATAACACCATTGTGACTGCCGGGTAAAATTATAAGACAAAATGTTTTAAATTTGTGTTGTTTATTGAAAATCAAAAAACCCCAGCACTGTATAACATATTACATCATAATATAGATAAATTGTTCATTATAACTTCCCTTTGAGATAAATGAAGGTCTTGCAATAACATTTATCTTGATAAAATCAATCAGTGGACAAAGCGTGCCACTAAAGAAAGGATTTTGCATATATATATATATATATATATATATATATATATAAAAAAAAAAAGAGGTTATAGTGGTTCCAACGAGAGAAAAGTATGTATAATAAAAGAAGAGAAGAGAGGTGCCGCAAACGTTTTTGGTTGTAATGTGTTTTTTTTTTTATTATGCTTTATTTTCCAAAATTTTACTACACGTGTTTCTGGTCACACAGGGGTCATTAAAACATTAAAAGATAAAATGCCAATAAGTAATTCATCATTTCTCTTAGACCAACCTTAATTGTTTTATGACCCTTCGCGCAGAATTCTTCATTGCCAATTCAAGAAAGACATTCGGATTACTAACACAAAAACAGAGAATGTCTCATATCGAGAATATTCAACATTGAAAAACATAAGGAAAAAATTAATTATTTTTAATATGTGGAAATCTCCGCTTTTACCTGAAGACGGTCACGAGACCAGAAACACGTGTAGTAAAATTATGGAAAATAAAGCATAAATTTTTTTTTTTTTCTAAAAAAGAACACATTACAACCAAAAACGTTTGCTGCACCTCTGTTCTCTTCTCAGAAATATAGACAGATACTGATGGGCCGAAACATTGTAATAAATATGGCGACAAAGATGAAGATAATAGTCCGAATAATGTAAATAGTTTACATAATACCTCATCTCAGAAATATTGACAGATACTGAAAGGCCGAAATGTTGTAATAAATATGGCGACGATGATGAGGACAATAGTCAGAATAATGTAAATATTGTACATAATACCTCATCTCAGAAATATAGACAGATACTGAAGGGCCGAAACGTAATAAAAATGGCTACAAACATGAGGATAATAATCCGAATAATGTAAATAGTGTACATAATAACTCATCTCAGAAATATTGACAGATACTGAAGTTCAATACCCGGTTAAGGCAGTGGAGAACATTCAGAGGGGAATTAACAGGAGATAACTAATAAGTGACATCCATTAAGCATGGCAAGTAGAACTAGAACAGTGAGCGAAATAAAGGGTTCAGTTCGACGTTCCAAGAAGGCCGGAGCGTATAACGTTGACGAAACGTTGTGATAAATATGGTGACAAAGATGAGGACAATAGTCTTAATAATGTAAATAATTTATAAACAATTATAACAAAAAACCTGTTATCAACGGCTGCATAAATGCAATCATGTTTTGACGCTATGTGTGTCGAAACATGATTCTTATCATGTTTCGACACCGTATTGTTTCTTTCTTCCTATTTAATCAGAAATTTGATTTTAACACTGTGGAGATATGATGGTGACACTAGCATCAATATTACGGTAACTTTCAAATATCTCCAACAGTCAATGATTACTGAAAACGAGCCTAAATTGGACTAGTATATAAATCAAATATATATATATATATATATATATATATATATATATATATATATATATTTATATATATATATATATATATAATATTTTTATCTTTATAATATTTTCTATTGACAAATGGTAATGAATCGTTTTTTGGTTCTTTTTAAAAATAATACATCCGAAGAAAATCTTAACGCAAAGGCGTTTTACTGAAGGGGAGAAGAACAAAATAATAATAACTTATGGTTCCAGAAAAAAAAAAAAAGAATAAGAATAAAATTAAAGATAACGAAATCCGAAACTGAAATCTGATAGAACATGGCAATGTGGTTTTAGCCATTTCAACTGAAAATGATGAGACCTTGCCAATCTATAAGGCCGTGGATGTAATAGCGTGAGAGAAAAACTTGAACTTACGGTTAATCTAGGCATTTCAATATGTAAAAAGATGAGCCAATCTATAAGGCCCGTAATAATGTAAGAGAAGAAAGTATTATATAAACAATAACATCTAAAACAACTGTTATAACCTTTTTGCAATAAATAAGGCCGTTGATATAATTTTGAGAGAAGAAATGTGTTAGCATAAACTTGGTTACGTTTAGGAATTTCAACTGTAAAATGATGAGACCTTGCTTCCAATTATAAGGCCGCGGATGTAATAGCGAAGAGAACAAACTGTTAACATAGAACTGATTACATCTAGCCATTTCAACTGTAAAAATGATGAGACCTTGCCAATTAAGGCCGAAAAATTAAAGAAGAAAGTTTAGTATAGAACTTAGAAGCCATTTCAACGTCAAATGATGATTTGCCGCCAATCGATAAAGGCCGTGATGTAATAGAAGAAAGTGAGCATAAACTTGGTTAGTTTATTTCAACTGTTAAATGATGAGACCTATATATATATATATAATATATATATATATATATATATAGACCTATTTATATATATATATATATATATAAATATAAAACTTATTTTATCGTTAGATTTTTGTTATATTTTCGGTTATATTTAGGCATTTCAAACTAAAATGATGAGACCTTGCCGCCAATCTATAAGGCCGGATGTAATACCGTGATCCGAAGAAAATGTTAGCTAACACGGTTACATCGAGGCATTTTAACTGTAAAATGATGAGACCTTGCCGCCAATCCCTAATAACGGGGATGTAATCCGTGAGAGAAAAAAACTGAATATAGAACTAAAGTTAAGGCCATTTCAAGATAAATGATGAACCTTGCCGCCAATCTATAAGCGTGGATAAAGACGTGAGAGAAGAAACTGTTAGCATAGAACTTACGGTTACATTTAGCCATTTCAACTGTAAAATGATGAGACCTTGCCGCCAATCTATAAGGCCGTGGATGTAATAGCGTGAGAGAAGAAACTGTTAGCATAGAACTTACGGTTACATATAGCCATTTCAACTGTAAAATGATGAGACCTTGCCGCCAAACTATAAGGCCGTGGATGTAATACCGTGAGAGAGAAGAAAGTGTTAGCATAGAACTTACGGTTACATCTAGCCATTTCAACTGTAAAATGATGAGACCTTGCCGCCAATCTATAAGGCCGTGGATGTAATACCGTGAGAGAGAAGAAACTGTTAGCATAGAACTTACGGTTACATCGAGCCAATTCAACTGTAAAATGATGAGACCTTGCCGCCAATCTATAAGGCCGTGGATGTAATAGCGTGAGAGAGAAGAAACTGTTAGCATAGAACTTACGATTACATCTAGCCATTTCAACTGTAAAATGATGAGACCTTGCCGTCAATCTATAAGGCCATTCATATAATACCGTGAGAGAGAAGAAAGTGTTAGCATAGAACTTACGGTTACATCTAGCCATTTCAACTGTAAAATAATGAGACCTTGCCGCCAATCTATAAGGCCGTGGATGTAATATCGTGAGAGAGAAGAAACTGTTAGCATAGAACTTACGGTTACATCTAGCCATTTCAACTGTAAAATGATGAGACCTTGCCGCCAATCTATAAGGCCGTGGATGTAATACCGTGAGAGAGAAGAAAGTGTTAGCATAGAACTTACGGTTACATATAGGCATTTCAACTGTAAAATGATGAGACTTTGCCGCCAATCTATAAGGCCGTGGATGTAATACCGTGAGAGAGAAGCAACTGTTAGCATAGAACTTCCGGTTACATCTAGCCATTTCAAGTGTAAAATGATGAGACCTTGCCGCCAATCTATAAGGTCGTGGATGTAATAGCGTGAGAGAGAAGAAACTGTTAGCATAGAACTTACGGTTACATCTAGCCATTTCAACTGTAAAATGATGAGACCTTGCCATGTAATAAGGCCGTGGATGTAATAGCGTGAGAGAGAAAAACTGTTAGCATAGAACTTACGGTTACATCTAGCCATTTCAAGTGTAAAATGATGAGACCTTGCCGCCAATGTATAAGGACGTGGATGTAATACCGTGAGAGAGAAGAAACTGTTAGCATAGAACTTACGGTTACATTTAGCCATTTCAACTGTAAAATGATGAGACCTTGCCGCCAATCTATAAGGCCGTGGATGTAATAGCGTGAGAGAGAAGAAACTGTTAGCATAGAACTTACGATTACATCTAGCCATTTCAACTGTAAAATGATGAGACCTTGCCGCCAATCTATAAGGCCGTGGATGTAATACCGTGAGAGAGAAGAAACTGTTAGCATAGAACTTACGGTTACATCTAACCATTTCAACTGTAAAATGATGAGACCTTGCCGCTAATCTATAAGGCCGTGGATGTAATACCGTGAGAGAGAAGAAAATATTAGCATAGAACTTACGGTTACATCTAGCCATTTCAACTGTAAAATGATGAGACCTTGCCGCCAATCTATAAGGCCGTGGATGTAATACCGTGAGAGAGAAGAAACTGTTAGCATAGAACTTACGGTTACATCTAGCCATTTCAACTGTAAAATGATGAGACCTTGCCGCCAATCTATAAGGCCGTGGATGTAATAGCGTGAGAGAGAAGAAACTGTTAGCATAGAACTTACGGTTACATCTAGCCATTTAAACTTTAAAATGATGAGACCTTGCCGCCAATCTATAAGGCCGTGGATGTAATACCGTGAGAGAAGAGAAACTATTAATAGAACTTACGGTTCCATCTAGCCATTTCAACTTTAAAATAATGAGACCTTGCCAAATCTAAAAGGCCGTGGATGTAATACCGTGAGAGAGAAGAAACTATTAGCATAGAACTTACGGTTACATCTAGCCATTTAAACTTTAAATGATGAGACCTTGCCACCAATCTAAAAGGCCGTGGATGTAATACCGTGAGAGAGAAGAAACTATTAGCATAGAACTTACGGTTACATCTAGCCATTTCAACTGTAAAATGATGAGACCTTGCCGCCAATCTATAAGGCCGTGGATGTAATACCGTGAGAGAGAAGAAACTGTTAGCATAGAACTTACGGTTACATCTAGCCATTTCAACTGTAAAATGATGAGACCTTGCCGCCAATCTATAAGGCCGTGTATGTAATACCGTGAGAGAGAAGAAAAACTGTTAGCATAGAACTTACGGTTACATCTAGCCATTTAAACTTTAAAATGATGAGACCTTGCCGCCAATCTATAAGGCCGTGGATGTAATACCGTGAGAGAGAAGAAACTATTAAGATAGAACTTACGGTTCCATCTAGCCATTTAAAAACTGTAAATGATGAGAACTTGCCACCAATCTAAAAGGCCGTTTATGTAATACCGTGAGAGAGAAGAAACTGTTAGCATAGAACTTACGGTTACATCTAGACATTTCAACTGTAAAATGATGAGACCTTGCCGCCAATCTATAAGGCCGTGGATGTAATACCGTGAGAGAAGAAACTATTAGCATAGAACTTACGGTTACATCTAGCCATTTCAACTGTAAAAGAAACTGATGAGACCTTGCCAAATCTAAAAAGGCCGTGGATGTAATACCGAGAGAGAAGAAACTATTAGCATAGAACTTACGGTTACATCTAGCCATTTCAACTGTAAAATGATGAGACCTTGCCGCCAATCTATAAGGCCGTGGATGTAATACCGTGAGAGAGAAGAAAGTGTTAGCATAGAACTTACGGTTACATCTAGCCATTTCAACTGTAAAATGATGAGACCTTGCCGCCAATCTATAAGGCCGTGGATGTAATACCGTGAGAGAGAAGAAACTGTTAGCATAGAACTTACGGTTACATCTAGCCATTTCAACTGTAAAATGATGAGACCTTGCCGCCAATCTATAAGGCCGTGGATGTAATACCATGAGAGAGAAGAAACTGTTAAACCATAGAACTTACGGTTACATCTAGCCATTTCAACTGTAAAATGATGAGACCTTGCCGCCAATCTATAAGGCCGTGGATGTAATAGCGTGAGAGAAAGAAACTGTTAGCATAGAACTTACGGTTACATCTAGCCATTTCAACTGTAAAATGATGAGACCTTGCCGCCAATCTATAAGGCCGTGGATGTAATAGCGTGAGAGAGAAGAAACTGTTAGCATAGAACTTACGGTTACATCTAGCCATTTCAACTGTAAAATGATGAGACCTTGCCGCCAATCTATAAGGCCGTGGATGTAATACCGTGAGAGAGAAGAAAGTGTTAGCATAGAACTTACGGTTACATTTAGCCATGGCATCTTTAAAATGATGAGAACTTGCCGCCAATCTATAAGGACGTGGATGTAATACAGTGAGAGAGAAGAAACTATTAGCATAGAACTTACGGTTACATCTAGCCATTTCAACTGTAAAATGATGAGACCTTGCCGCCAATCTATAAGGCCGTGGATGTAATACCGTGAGAGAGAAGAAACTGTTAGCATAGAACTTACGGTTACATCTAGCCATTTCAACTGTAAAATGATGAGACCTTGCCACCAATCTATAAGGCCGTGGATGTAATACCTTGAGAGAGAAGAAACTATTAGCATAGAACTTACGGTTACATCTAACCATTTCGACTGTAAAATGATGAGACCTTGCCGCTAATCTATAAGGCCGTGGATGTAATACCGTGAGAGAGAAGAAAATATTAGCATAGAACTTACGGTTACATCTAGCTATTTCAAATGTAAAATGATGAGACCTTGCCGCCAATCTATAAGGCCGTGGATGTAATACCGTGAGAGAGAAGAAACTGTTAGCATAGAACTTACGGTTACATCTAGCCATTTCAACTGTAAAATGATGAGACCTTGCCGCCAATCTATAAAGGCCGTGGATGTAATACCGTGAGAGAGAAGAAACTGTTAGCATAGAACTTACGGTTCCATCTAGCCATTTAAACTTTAAATGATGAGACCTTGCCGCCAATCTATAAGGCCGTGGATGTAATACCTTGAGAGAGAAGAAACTATTAGCATAGAACTTACGGTTCCATCTAGCCATTTAAACTTTAAATGATGAGACCTTGCCACCAATCTAAAAGGCCGTGGATGTAATACCGTGAGAGAGAAGAAACTGTTAGCATAGAACTTACGGTTACATCTAGCCATTTCAACTGTAAAATGATGAGACCTTGCCGCTAATCTATAAGGCCGTGGATGTAATACCGTGAGAGAAAGAAACTGTTAGCATAGAACTTACGGTTACATCTAGCCATTTCAACTGTAAAATGATGAGACCTTGCCGCCAATCTATAAGGCCGTGGATGTAATACCGTGAGAGAAAGAAAGTGTTAGCATAGAACTTACGGTTACATCTAGCCATTTCAAACTGTAAAATGATGAGACCTTGCCGCCAATCTATAAGGCCGTGGATGTAATACCGTGAGAGAGAAAAGAAACTAATGGCATAGAACTTACGGTTCCATCTAGCCATTTAAACTTTAAAATGATGAGACCTTGCCGCCAATCTATAAGGCCGTGGATGTAATACCGTGAGAGAAGAAACTATTAGCATAGAACTTACGGTTCCATCTAGCCATTTCAACTTTAAAATGATGAGACCTTGCCGCCAATCTAAAAGGCCGTGGATGTAATACCGTGAGAGAGAAGAAACTGTTAGCATAGAACTTACGGTTACATCTAGCCATTTCAACTTTAAAAATGATGAGACCTTGCCGCCAATCTATAAGGCCGTGGATGTAATACCGTGAGAGAGAAGAAACTATTAGCATAGAACTTACGGTTACATCTAGCCATTTCAACTGTAAAATGATGAGACCTTGCCGCCAATCTATAAGGCCGTGGATGTAATACCGTGAGAGAGAAGAAACTATTAGCATAGAACTTACGGTTACATCTAGCCATTTCAAGTGTAAAATGATGATACCTTGCCGCCAATCTATAAGGCCGTGGATGTAATACCGTGAGAGAGAAAGAAACTGTTAGCATAGAACTTACGGTTACATCTAGCCATTTCAACTGTAAAATGATGAGACCTTGCCGCCAATCTATAAGGCCGTGGATGTAATACCGTGAGAGAGAAGAAACTATTAGCATAGAACTTACGGTTACATCTAGCCATTTCAACTGTAAAATGATGAGACCTTTGCCACCAATCTATAAGGCCGTGGATGTAATACCGTGAGAGAGAAGAAACTGTTAGCATAGGACTTACGGTTACATCTAGCCATTTCAACTGTAAAATGATGAGACCTTGCCGCCAATCTAAAAGGCCGTGGATGTAATACCGTGAGAGAAGAATCTATTAGCATAGAACTTACGGTTAAATCTAGCCTTTTCAACTGTAAAATGATGAGACCTTGCCACCAATCTATAAGGCCGTGGATGTAATACCGTGAGAGAGAAAAGAAAGAGGCTTAGCATAGAACTTACGGTTACATCTAGCCATTTCAACTGTAAAATGATGAGACCTTGCCGCCAATCTATAAGGCCGTGGATGTAATACCGTGAGAGAGAAGAAAGGTTAGCATAGAACTTACGGTTTGTATCTAGCCATTTCAACTGTAAAATGATGAGACCTTGCCGCCAATCTATAAGGACGTGTATGTAATACCGTGAGAGAGAAGAAACTGTTAGCATAGAACTTACGGTTGCATCTAGCCATTCCAACTGTAAAATGATGAGAACGTTCCGCCAATCTATAAGGACGTGGATGTAATACCGTGAGAGAGAAGAAACTGTTAGCATAGAACTTACGGTTACATCTAGCCATTTCAACTGTAAAATGATGAGACCTTGCCACCAATCTATAAGGCCGTGGATGTAATACCGTGAGAGAGAAGAAAAGAAAGTTAGCATAGAACTTACGGTTACATCTAGCCATTTCAACTGTAAAATGATGAGAACCTTGCCACCAATCTATAAGGCCGTGGATGTAATACCGTGAGAGAGAAGAAACTGTTAAAATAGAACTTACGGTTTACATCTAGCCATTTCAACTGTAAAATGATGAGACCTTGCCGCCAATCTATAAGGCCGTGGATGTAATACCGTGAGAGAGAAAAACTATTAGCATAGAACTTACGGTTACATCTAGCCATTTCAACTGTAAAAAATGATGAGACCTTGCCACCAGTCTTGTACTTAATCTATAAGGCCGTGGATGTAATTCCGTGAGAGAGAAGAAACTGTTAGCATAGAACTTACGGTTACATCTAGCCATTTCAACTGTAAAATGATGAGACCTTGCCGCCAATCTATAAGGCCGTGGATGTAATACCGTGAGAGAAGAAAAAGAGTTAGCATAGAACTTACGGTTACATCTAGCCATTTCAACTGTAAAATGATGAGACCTTGCCGCCAATCTATAAGGCCGAAGATGTAATACCGTGAGAGAGAAAAACTGTTAGCATAGAACTTACGGTTAAATCTAGCCATTTAAACTGTAAAATGATGAGACCTTGCCAGTCTTGTCTATAAGGCCGTGGATGTAATAGAGGTTCCGTGAGAGAGAAGAAAAACTGTTAGCATAGAACTTACGGTTACATCTAGCCATTTAAACCAAAATGATGAGACCTTGCCACCAATCTATAAGGCCGTGGATGTAAAGTGAGACGAGAGAAGAAACTGTTAGCATAGAACTTACGGTTACATCTAGCCATTTCAACTGTAAAATGATGAGACCTTGCCACCAATCTATAAGGCCGTGGATGTAATACCGTGAGAGAGAAGAAACTGTTAGCATAGAACTTACGGTTACATCTAGCCATTTCAACTGTAAAATGATGAGACCTTGCCGCCAATCTATAAGGACGTGGATGTAATACAGTGAGAGAGAAGAATCTATTAGCATAGAACTTACGGTTACATCTAGCCATTTCAACTGTAAAATGATGAGACCTTGCCGCCAATCTATAAGGCCGTGGATGTAATACCGTGAGAGAGAGAAAAACTGTTAGCATAGAACTTACGGTTACATCTAGCCATTTCAACTTTAAAATGATGAGACCTTGCCACCAATCTAAAAGGCCGTGGATGTAATACCGTGAGAGATGAAGAAACTGTTAGCATAGAACTTACGGTTACATCTAGCCATTTCAACTTTAAAATGATGAGACCTTGCCGCCAATCTATAAGGCCGTGGATGTAATACCGTGAGAGAGAAGAAACTGTTAGCATAGAACTTACGGTTACATCTAGCCATTTCAACTGTAAAATGATGAGACCTTGCCGCCAATCTATAAGGCCGTGGATGTAATAGCGTGAGAGAGAAGAAACTGTTAGCATAGAACTTACGGTTACATCTAGCCATTTCAACTGTAAAATGATGAGACCTTAAACTTGAATCTATAAGAGGCCGTGGATGTAATAAGTGAGAGAGAAGAAACTGTTAGCATAGAACTTACGGTTACATCTAGCCATTTAAACCGTAAAATGATGAGACCTTGCCGCCAATCTATAAGGCTGGATGTAATACCGTGAGAGAAAGAAACTTGTTAGCATAGAACTTACGGTTACATCTAGCCATTTCAACTGTAAAATGATGAGACCTTGCCGCCAATCTATAAGGCCGTGGATGTAATACCGTGAGAAGAAACTGTTAGGAGAACTTACGGTTACATCTAGCCATTTCAACTGTAAAATGATGAGACCTTGCCGCCAATCTATAAGGCCGTGGATGTAATACCGTGAGAGAAAGAAACTGTTAGCATAGAACTTACGGTTACATCTAGCCATTTAAACTGTAAAATGATGAGACCTTGCCGCCAATCTATAAGGCCGTGGATGTAATACCGTGAGAGAAGAAAGAAACTGTTAGCATAGAACTTACGGTTACATCTAGCCATTTCAACTGTAAAATGATGAGACCTTTACCGCCAATCTATAAGGCCGTGGATGTAAAGGTACCATGAGAGAGAAGAAACTGTTAGCATAGAACTTACGGTTACATCTAGCCATTTTCAACTGTAAAATGATGAGACCTTGCCGCCAATCTATAAGGCCGTGGATGTAATACCGTGAGAGAGAAGAAACTGTTAGCATAGAACTTACGGTTACATCTAGCCATTTCAACTGTAAAATGATGAGACCTTGCCGCCAATCTATAAGGCCGTGGATGTAATACCGTGAGAGAGAAGAAAGTGTTAGCATAGAAGAGGGTTACGGTTACATCTAGCCATTTCAACTGTAAAATGATGAGACCTTGCCGCCAATCTATAAGGCCGTGGATGTAATACCGTGAGAGAGAAGAAACTTGTTAGCATAGAACTTGTGGTTACATCTAGCCATTTCAACTGTAAAATGATGAGACCTTGCCGCCAATCTATAAGGCCGTGGATGTAATACCGTGAGAGAGAAGAAACTGTTAGCATAGAACTTACGGTTACATCTAGCCATTTAAACTGTAAAATGATGAGACCTTGCCGCCAATCTATAAGGCCGTGGATGTAATACCGTGAGAGAGAAGAAAGTATTAGCATAGAACTTACGGTTACATCTAGCCATTTCAACTGTAAAATGATGAGACCTTGCCGCCAATCTAGAAGGACGTGGATGTAATACCATGAGAGAGAAGAAACTATTAGCATAGAACTTACGGTTACATCTAGCCATTTCAACTGTAAAATGATGAGACCTTGGCGCCAATCTATAAGGCCGTGGATGTAATAGCGTGAGAGAGAAGAAACTGTTAGCATAGAACTTACGGTTACATCTAGCCATTTCAACTGTAAAATGATGAGACCTTGCCACCAATATATAAGGCCGTGGATGTAATACCGTGAGAGAGAAGAAACTATTAGCATAGAACTTACGGTTACATCTAAACTTGCCATTTCAACTGTAAAAATGATGAGACCTTGCCGCCAATCTATAAGGCCGTGGATGTAATACCTTGAGAGAGAAGAAACTGTTAGCATAGAACTTACGGTTACATCTAGCCATTTCAACTGTAAAATGATGAGACCTTGCCACCAATCTATAAGGCCGTGGATGTAATACCTTGAGAGAGAAGAAACTGTTAGCATAGAACTTACGGTTACATCTAGCCATTTCAACTGTAAAATGATGAGACCTTGCCGCCAATCTATAAGGACGTGGATGTAATACTTGAGAGAGAAGAAACTATTAGCATAGAACTTACGGTTCCATCTAGCCATTTCAAGCCATTTCAACTGTAAAATATGAAACCTTGCCGCCAATCTATAAGGCCGTGGATGTAATACCGTGAGAGAGAAGAAACCTTAGCATAGAACTTACGGTTCCATATAGCCATTTAAACTTTAAAATGATGAGAAGTTGCCGCCAATCTAGGGTTCCGTGGATGTAATACCGTGAGAGAGAAAAACTGTTAGCATAGAACTTACGGTTACATCTAGCCATTTCAACTGTAAAATGATGAGACCTTGCCGCCAATCTATAAGGCCGTGGATGTAATACCGTGAGAGAGAAGAAACTATTGAAGATAGAACTTACGGTTACATCTATCCATTTAAACTGTTAAATGATGAGACCTTACCGCCAATCTATAAGGCCGTGGATGTAATACCGTGAGAAGAAGAAACTGTTAGCATAGAACTTACGGTTACATCTAGCCATTTCAACTGTAAAATGATGAGACCTTGCCGCCAATCTAAAAGGCCGTGGATGTAATACCAAGAGAGAGAAGAAACTGTTAGCATAGAACTTACGGTTTCATCTAGCCATTTCAACTGTAAAATGATGAGACCTTGCCAATCTATAAGGCCGTGGATGTAATACCGTGAGAGAGAAGAAACTGTTAGCATAGAACTTACGGTTACATTTAGCCATTTCAACTGTAAAATGATGAGACCTTGCCGCCAATCTATAAGGCCGTGGATGCAAACTTGAGAGAGAGAAGAAAGGTTAGAATAGAACTTACGGTTACATCTAGCCATTTAAACTTTAAAATGATGAAACCTTGCCGCCAATCTATAAGGCCGTGGATGTAATACCGTGAGAAGAAGAAACTGTTAGCATAGAACTTACAGTTTGTATCTAGCCATTTAAACTTTAAAATGATGAGACCTTGCCGCCAATCTATAAGGCCGTGGATGTAATACCGTGAGAGAGAAGAAACTGTTAGCATAGAACTTACGGTTACATCTAGCCATTTCAACTGTAAAATGATGAGACCTTGCCGCCAATCTATAAGGCCGTGGATGTAATAGGGTTCCATGAGAGAGAAAGAAACTGTTAGCATAGAACTTACGGTTACATCTAGCCATTTCAACTGTAAAATGATGAGACCTTGCCGCCAATCTATAAGGCCGTGGATGTAATACCGTGAGAGAGAAGAAAGGAAGAGGCATAGAACTTACGGTTACATTTAGCCATTTCATCTTTAAAATGATGAGACTTGCCGCCAATCTATAAGGACGTGGATGTAATACAGTGAGAGGAGAAACTTGTTAGCATAGAACTTGGTTACATCTAAACAACTGTAAAATGATGAGACCTTGCCGCCAATCTATAAGGCCGTGGATGTAATACCGTGAGAGAGAAGAAACTGTTAGCATAGAACTTACGGTTACATCTAGCCATTTCAAATGTAAAATGATGAGACCTTGCCGAAAATCAATAAGGCCGTGGATGTAATACCTTGAGAGAGAAGAAAATGTTAGCATAGAACTTACGGTTACATCTAGCCATTTCAACTGTAAAATGATGAGACCTTGCTTGATCTATAAGGCCGTGGATGTAATACCGTGAGAGAGAAGAAACTGTTAGCATAGAACTTACGGTTACATCTAGCCATTTCAACTGTAAAATGATGAGACCTTGCCGCCAATCTATAAGGCCGTGGATGTAATACCGTGAGAGAGAAGAAACTGTTAGCATAGAACTTACGGTTACATCTAGCCATTTCAACTGTAAAATGATGAGACCTTGCCGCCAATCTATAAGGCCGTGGATGTAATACCGTGAGAGAGAAGAAACTATTAGCATAGAACATACGGTTCCATCTAGCCATTTAAACTTTAAATGATGAGACCTTGCCACCAATCTATAAGGCCGTGGATGTAATACCTTGAGTAAGAAGAAACTATTAGCATAGAACTTACGGTTACATCTAGCCATTTAAACTGTAAATGATGAGACCTTGCCACCAATCTAAAAGGCCGTGGATGTAATACCGTGAGAGAGAAGAAACTGTTAGCATAGAACTTAAAGTTACATCTAGCCATTTCAACTGTAAAATGATGAGACCTTGCCGCCAATCTATAAGGAAAGGGATGTAATACCGTGAGAGAGAAAGAAACTGTTAGCATAGAACTTACGGTTACATCTAGCCATTTAAACTTTAAAATGATGAGACTTTGCTTGCCAGTCTTGTACCAAAACTATAAGGCCGTGGATGTAATACCGTGAGAGAGAAGAAACTGTTAGCATAGAACTTACGGTTACATCTAGCCATTTAAACTTTAAAATGATGAGACCTTGCCGCCAATCTATAAGGCCGTGGATGTAATACCGTGAGAGAGAAGAAACTATTAGCATAGAACTTACGGTTACATCTAGCCATTTCAACTGTAAAATGATGAGACCTTGCCGCCAATCTATAAGGCCGTGGATGTAATACCGTGAGAGAGAAGAAAGTGTTAGCATAGAACTTACAGTTAAGTCTAGCCATTTCAACTGTAAAATGATGAGACCTTGCCGCCAATCTATAAGGCCGTGGATGTAAACCGTGAGAGAGAAGAAACTATTAGCATAGAACTTGGTTACATCTAGCCATTTAAACTTTAAAATGATGAGAAAGGAAGAATCTATAAGGCCGTGGATGTAATACCGTGAGAGAGAAGAAACTGTTAGCATAGAACTTACGGTTACATCTAGCCATTTAAACTTTAAAAATGATGAGACCTTGCCCAGTCTTGTAAATCTAAAAAGGAAGAGGATGTAGATACCGTGAGAGAGAAGAAACTGTTAGCATAGAACTTACGGTTACATCTAGCCATTTAAACTGTAAAATGATGAGACCTTGCCGCCAATCTAAAAGGCCGTGGATGTAATACCGTGAGAGAGAAAAAGGCTTAGCATAGAACTTACGGTTCCATCTAGCCATTTCAACTGTAAAATGATGAGACCTTGCCGCCAATCTATAAGGCCGTGGATGTAATACCGTGAGAGAGAAGAAACTATTAGCATAGAACTTACGGTTCCATCTAGCCATTTAAACTTTAAATGATGAGACCTTGCCGAATCTAAATGGGTTCCATGTAATACCGTGAGAGAAAGAAACTGTTAGCATAGAACTTACGGTTACATCTAGCCATTTAAACTGTAAAATGATGAGACCTTGCCAGCCAATCTAAAAGGAAGTGGATGTAATACCAAGAGAGAGAAGAAAATATTAGCATAGAACTTACGGTTACATCTAGCCATTTAAACTGTAAAATGATGAGACCTTGCCGCCAATCTATAAGGCCGTGGATGTAATAGAAAGTGAGAGAGAAGAAACTGTTAGCATAGAACTTACGGTTACATTTAGCCATTTCAAACTGTAAAATGATGAGACCTTGCCGCCAATCTATAAGGCCGTGGATGTAATACCGTGAGAGAAAAAACTGTTAGCATAGAACTTACGGTTACATCTAGCCATTTCAAATGTAAAATGATGAGACCTTGCCACCAATCTAAAAGGCCGTGGATGTAATACCATGAGAGAGAAAAACTATTAGCATAGAACTTTCGGTTCCATCAAGCCATTTAAACTTTAAATGATGAAACCTTGCCGCCAATCTATAAGGCCGTGGATGTAATACCGTGAGAGAGAAGAAACTATTAGCATAGAACTTACGGTTCCATATAGCCATTTAAACTTTAAAATGATGAGACCTTGCCTCCAATCTAAAAGGAAGTGGATGTAATACCGTGAGAGAGAAAAAACTATTAGCATAGAACTTACGGTTACATCTAACCATTTCAACTGTAAAATGATGAGACCTTGCCGCCAATCTAAAAGGCCGTGGATGTAATACCGTGAGAGAGAAGAAAGAGTTAGCATAGAACTTACGGTTCCATCTAGCCATTTAAACTTTAAATGATGAGACCTTGCCGCCAATCTATAAGGCCGTGGATGTAATACCGTGAGAGAGATGAAACTATTAGCATAGAACTTACGGTTCAATCTAGACATTTAAACTTTAAATGATGAGACCTTGCCACCAATCTAAATGGCCGTGGATGTAATACCGTGAGAGAGAAGAAACTGTTAGCATAGAACTTACGGTTACATCTAGCGATTTCAACTGTAAAATGATGAGACCTTGCCGCCAATCTAAAAGGCCGTGGATGTAATACCATGAGAGAGAAGAAACTATTAGCATAGAACTTACGGTTACATCTAACCATTTCAACTGTAAAATGATGAGACCTTGCCGCTAATCTATAAGGCCGTGGATGTAATACCGTGAGAGAGAAGAAACTGTTAGCATAGAACTTACGGATACATCTAGCCATTTCAACTCTAAAATGATGAGACCTTGCCGCTAATCTATAAGGCCGTGGATGTAATACCGTGAGAGAGAAGACAGTGTTAGCATAGAACTTACGGTTACATCTAGCCATTTCAACTGTAAAATGATGAGACCTTGCCACCAATCTAAAAGGCCGTGGATGTAATACCGTGAGAGAGAAGAAACTGTTAGCATAGAACTTACGGTTACATCTAGCCATTTCAACTGTAAAATGATGAGACCTTGCCGCCAATCTATAAGGCCGTGGATGTAATACCGTGAGAGAAAGAAACTGTTAGCATAGAACTTACGGTTACATCTAACCATTTCAACTGTAAAATGATGAGACCTTGCCGCCAATCTATAAGGCCGTGGATGTAATACCGTGAGAGAGAAGAAACTGTTAGCATAGAACTTACGGTTACATCTAGCCATTTAAACTGTAAAATGATGAGACCTTGCCGCCAATCTAAAAGGCCGTGGATGTAATACCGTGAGACAGAAGAAACTATTAGCATAGAACTTACGGTTACATCTAGCCATTTCAACTGTAAAATGATGAGACCTTGCCGCCAATCTATAAGGCCGTGGATGTAATACCGTGAGAGAGAAGACTATTAGCATAGAACTTACGGTTACATCTAACCATTTCAACTGTAAATGATGAGACCTTGCCGCCAATCTATAAGGCCGTGGATGTAATACCGTGAGAGAGAAGAAACTGTTAGCATAGAACTTACGGTTACATTTAGCCATTTCAACTGTAAAATGATGAGACCTTGCCGCCAATCTATAAGGCCGTGGATGTAATACCGTGAGAGAGAAGAAACTGTTAGCATAGAACTTACGGTTACATCTAGCCATTTCAACTGTAAAAATGATGAGACCTTGCCACCAATCTATAAGGCCGTGGATGTAATACCGTGAGAGAGAAGAAACTATTAGCATAGAACTTACGGTTACATCTAGCCATTTCAACTGTAAAATGATGAGACCTTGCCACCAATCTAAAAGGCCGTGGATGTAATACCGAGAGAGAAGAAACTGTTAGCATAGAACTTACGGTTACATCTAGCCATTTCAACTGTAAAATGATGAGACCTTGCCGCCAATCTATAAGGCCGTGGATGTAATACCGTGAGAGAGAAGAAAATGTTAGCATAGAACTTACGGTTACATCTAGCCATTCCAACTGTAAAATGATGAGACCTTGCCGCCAATCTATAAGGCCGTGGATGTAATAGCGTGAGAGAGAAGAAATTTTTAGCATAGAACTTACGGTTGCATCGAGCCAATTCAACTGTAAAATGATGAGAAGTTGCCGCCAATCTATAAGGCCGTGGATGTAATACCGTGAGAGAGAAGAAACTATTAGCATAGAACTTACGGTTCCATCTAGCCATTTAAACTTTAAAATGATGAGACCTTGCCGCCAATCTATAAGGCCGTGGATGTAATACCGTGAGAGAGAAGAAGAAATTAGCATAGAACTTACGGTTACATCTAGCCATTTAAACTTTAAAATGATGAGACCTTGCCTCAATCTATAAGGCCGTGGATGTAATACCGTGAGAGAGAAGAAACTATTAGCATAGAACTTACGGTTACATCTAGCCATTTAAACTTTAAAATGATGAGACCTTGCCACCAATCTATAAGGCCGTGGATGTAATACCGTGAGAGAGAAGAAACTGTTAGCATAGAACTTACGGTTACATCTAGCCATTTCAACTGTAAAATGATGAGACCTTGCCGCCAATCTAAAAAAGGCCGTGGATGTAATACCGTGAGAGAGAAAAGAAACTATTAGCATAGAACTTACGGTTACATCTAACCATTTCAACTGTAAAATGATGAGACCTTGCCGCCAATCTATAAGGCCGTGGATGTAATACCGTGAGAGAGAGAGAGAAAGAGACCTTGTTGGATGTAAGCCGTGATAGAACTTACGGTTACATTTAGCCATGGCATCTTTAAAATGATGAGAACTTGCCGCCAATCTATAAGGACGTGGATGTAATACAGTGAGAGAGAAGAAACTATTAGCATAGAACTTACGGTTACATCTAGCCATTTCAACTGTAAAATGATGAGACCTTGCCGCCAATCTATAAGGCCGTGGATGTAATACCGTGAGAGAGAAGAAACTGTTAGCATAGAACTTACGGTTACATCTAGCCATTTCAACTGTAAAATGATGAGACCTTGCCGCCAATCTATAAGGCCGTGGATGTAATACCGTGAGAGAGAAGAAACTATTAGCATAGAACTTACGGTTCCATCTAGCCATTTAAACTTTAAATGATGAGACCTTGCCGCCAATCTATAAGGCCGTGGATGTAATACCGTGAGAGAGAAGAAACTATTAGCATAGAACTTACGGTTCCATCTAGCCATTTAAACTTTAAATGATGAGACCTTGCCACCAATCTAAAAGAAGGCCGTGATGTAATACCGTGAGAGAAAGAAACTGTTAGCATAGAACTTACGGTTACATCTAGCCATTTCAACTGTAAAATGATGAGACCTTGCCGCCAATCTATAAGGCCGTGGATGTAATACCGTGAGAGAGAAGAAACTATTAGCATAGAACTTACGGTTCCATCTAGCCATTTAAACTTTAAATGATGAGACCTTGCCGCCAATCTATAAGGCCGTGGATGTAATACCGTGAGAGAGAAGAAACTATTAGCATAGAACTTACGGTTACATCTAGCCATTTAAACTTTAAATGATGAGACCTTGCCACCAATCTAAAAGGCCGTGGATGTAATACCGTGAGAGAAAAAACTGTTAGCATAGAACTTACGGTTACATCTAGCCATTTCAACTGTAAAATGATGAGACCTTGCCGCCAATCTATAAGGCCGTGGATGTAATACCGTGAGAGAGAAGAAACTGTTAGCATAGAACTTACGGTTACATCTAGCCATTTCAACTGTAAAATGATGAGACCTTGCCGCTAATCTATAAGGCCGTGGATGTAATACCGTGAGAGAGAAGAAACTATTGGCATAGAACTTACGGTTCCATCTAGCCATTTAAACTTTAAATGATGAGACCTTGCCGCCAATCTATAAGGCCGTGGATGTAATACCGTGAGAGAGAAGAAACTATTAGCATAGAACTTACGGTTCCATCTAGCCATTTAAACTTTAAATGATGAGATCTTGCCACCAATCTAAATGGCCGTGGATGTAATACCGTGAGAGAGAAGAAACTGTTAGCATAGAACTTACGGTTACATCTAGCCATTTCAACTGTAAAATGATGAGACCTTGCCGCCAATCTATAAGGCCGTGGATGTAATACCGTGAGAGAGAAGAAACTATTAGCATAGAACTTACGGTTACATCTAGCCATTTCAACTGTAAAATGATGAGACCTTGCCACCAATCTAAAAGGCCGTGGATGTAATAGCGTGAGAGAGAAGAAACTGTTAGCATAGAACTTACGGTTACATCTAGCCATTTCAACTGTAAAATGATGAGACCTTGCCGCCAATCTATAAGGCCGTGGATGTAATACCGTGAGAGAGAAGAAACTTAGCATAGAACTTACGGTTACATCTAGCCATTTCAACTGTAAAATGATGAGACCTTGCCGCCAATCTATAAGGCCGTGGATGTAATACCGTGAGAGAGAAGAAAACTATTAGCATAGAACTTACGGTTCCATCTAGCCATTTAAACTTTAAATGATGAGACCTTGCCACCAATCTAAATGGCCGTGGATGTAATACCGTGAGAGAGAAGAAACTGTTAGCATAGAACTTACGGTTACATCTAGCCATTTCAACTGTAAAATGATGAGACCTTGCCGCCAATCTAAAAGGCCGTGGATGTAATACCAAGAGAGAGAAGAAAATATTAGCATAGAACTTACGGTTTCATCTAACCATTTCAACTGTAAAATGATGAGACCTTGCCGCTAATCTATAAGGCCGTGGATGTAATAGCGTGAGAGAGAAGAAACTGTTAGCATAGAACTTACGGTTACATTTAGCCATTTCAAGTGTAAAATGATGAGACCTTGCCGTCAATCTATAAGGCCGTGGATGTAATACCGTGAGAGAGAAGAAAGTGTTAGCATAGAACTTACGGTTACATCTAGCCATTTCAAATGTAAAATGATGAGACCTTGCCACCAATCTAAAAGGCCGTGGATGTAATACCATGAGAGAGAAGAAACTATTAGCATAGAACTTACGGTTCCATCTAGCCATTTAAACTTTAAATGATGAGACCTTGCCGCCAATCTATAAGGCCGTGGATGTAATACCGTGAGAGAGATGAAACTATTAGCATAGAACTTACATGTTCCAATCTAGACATTTAAACTTTTAAATGATGAGACCTTGCCACCAATCTAAATGGCCGTGGATGTAATACCGTGAGAGAGAAGAAACTGTTAGCATAGAACTTACGGTTACATCTACCGATTTCAACTGTAAAATGATGAGACCTTGCCGCCAATCTAAAAGGCCGTGGATGTAATACCATGAGAGAAGAAACTATTAGCATAGAACTTACGGTTACATCTAACCATTTCAACTGTAAAATGATGAGCCCTTTGCCGCTAATCTATAAGGCCGTGGATGTAATAGCGTGAGAGAGAAGAAACTGTTAGCATAGAACTTACGGTTACATTTAGCCATTTCAAGTGTAAAATGATGAGACCTTGCCGTCAATCTATAAGGCCGTGGATGTAATACCGTGAGAGAGAAGAAAGTGTTAGCATAGAACTTACGGTTACATCTAGCCATTTCAACTGTAAAATGATGAGACCTTGCCACCAATCTAAAAGGCCGTGGATGTAATACCGTGAGAGAGAAGAAACTATTAGCATAGAACTTACGGTTACATCTAGCCATTTCAACTGTAAAATGATGAGACCTTGCCGCCAATCTATAAGGCCGTGGATGTAATACCGTGAGAGAGAAGAAACTGTTAGCATAGAACTTACGGTTACATCTAACCATTTCAACTGTAAAATGATGAGACCTTGCCGCCAATCTATAAGGCCGTGGATGTAATACCGTGAGAGAGAAGAAACTATTAGCATAGAACTTACGGTTACATCTAGCCATTTCAACTGTAAAATGATGAGACCTTGCCACCAATCTAAAAGGCCGTGGATGTAATACCGTGAGAGAGAAGAAACTATTAGCATAGAACTTACGGTTACATCTAGCGATTTCAACTGTAAAATGATGAGACCTTGCCGCCAATCTAAAAGGCCGTGGATGTAATACCATGAGAGAGAAGAAACTATTAGCATAGAACTTACGGTTACATCTAACCATTTCAACTGTAAAATGATGAGACCTTGCCGCTAATCTATAAGGCCGTGGATGTAATAGCGTGAGAGAGAAGAAACTGTTAGCATAGAACTTACGGTTACATTTAGCCATTTCAAGTGTAAAATGATGAGACCTTGCCGTCAATCTATAAGGCCGTGGATGTAATACCGTGAGAGAGAAGAAACTGTTAGCATAGAACTTACGGTTACATCTAGCCATTTCAACTGTAAAATGATGAGACCTTGCCACCAATCTAAAAGGCCGTGGATGTAATACCGTGAGAGAGAAGAAACTATTAGCATAGAACTTACGGTTACATCTAGCCATTTCAACTGTAAAATGATGAGACCTTGCCACCAATCTAAAAGGCCGTGGATGTAATACCGTGAGAGAGAAGAAAATGTTAGCATAGAACTTACGGTTACATCTAGCCATTTCAACTGTAAAATGATGAGACCTTGCCGCCAATCTATAAGGCCGTGGATGTAATACCGTGAGAGAGAAGAAACTATTAGCATAGAACTTACGGTTCCATCTAGCCATTTCAACTGTAAAATTAAGAGACCTTGCCCCCACTCTATAAGGCCGTGGATGTAATACCGTGAGAGAGAAGAAACCTTTAGCATAGAACTTACGGTTACATCTAGGCATTTCAACTGTAAAATGATGAGAAGTTGCCGCCAATCTATGAGGCCGTGGATGTAATACCGTGAGAGAGAAGAAACTGTTAGCCTAGAACTTACGGTTACATTTAGCCATGGCATCTTTAAAATGATGAGACCTTGCCGCCAATCTATAAGGCCGTGGATGTAATACCATGAGAGAGAAAAAACTATTAGCATAGAACTCACGGTTACATCTAGCCATTTCAACTGTAAAATGATGAGACCTTGCCGCCATTCTACAAGGCCGTGGATGTAATACCGTGAGAGAGAAGACACTATTAGCATAGAATTTACGGTTACATCTAGCCATTTCAACTGTAAAATGATGAGACCTTGCCGCCAATCTATAAGGACGTGTATGTAATACCGTGAGAGAGAAGACACTATTAGCATAGAATTTACGGTTACATCTAGCCATTTCAACTGTAAAATGATGAGGCCTTGCCCCCAATCTGTAAGGCCGTGGATGTAATACCGTGAGAGAGAAGATACTGTTAGCATAGGACTTACGGTTAATTTTAGCCATTTCAACAGTAAAATGATGAGACCTTGCCATCAATCTATACGGCCGTGGATGTAATACCATGAGAGAAAAGGAACTGTTAGCATAAAACTTGCGGTTACATTTAGCCATTTCAACTGTAATATAATTAGGCGTTTCCGCTAATCTAGTACTGCGCTTAAATTCATAGGTACAAGTCTAGGTACAAATGAGAAAATCTGATCTACACAATTATCATGAAAATATATAAAAAAACAAAAATAGGCCCTGGGAAGCCACGTAACTGCAGCCGAGATGCCAGGAGCAATAACATTGCAGGAAATGGAGAATAGTCATCGAAATGAAAGGGCAATGAAAGAACCGGTTTCAGAAAGACAGATGATTGCGGTTCTCGTTTTATTTAATTTTTTTTTTTCAGATCGTATTTGGCAGAAAAATAAGAAACCTGAAAATTTTCAAATGCGAGAAAAACTATTAGAATAGAACTGACGGTTACATTTGAGCTATTTCAAGAATAAAACCATGAGACCTAATTGCCAATCGAGTCGGGCATTTAGATTCATGCGACCTACATACCAAGTTAGAAAGATGATTAGAACTATTTAACGTGTAAATCTAATAATCGCCTAATGCTGAAGTTGATAATGGCCACATTTTGCGTGACATTATAAGATTTCTCATGCCACAGCATAATGACTCTCTGCAACTGATAGTCAACTCTGGCTGTCAATAAGAAAATTTTTTTTGGGCGCCATATCATTATTTTATATGTGAAAAACATAACTCCAGACATATTTCGTTGTATATAAATTCATAAACTCTCTGAAAATAAGCAATAAAATCCGGAAACTATTCAAAGAGGATCTCTGAATTTTTTTTTTACTAATAATATTACTAACCAAATGTCGACGGCTAGTAATTAAAATAAAATTCCAATCCCTATTTTTTTTACATTTCTAGAAAGATAAAAGCGAAAAAAGGATCGCTTAAAAAATAAAAATGTTTAAAGATTTCAACACATGAAAAAATTTCCCGAAAACTGAAATACTGTTTTTAAAACAACTTTTTAAGACAATCCCGTTTGTGTTGTGTTGGAATCTTCGTAAACTTTTTTTTTTTTACCGGAGATGCGTCAACGATTAATCTTTACTGAAATGTAAAAATTTGCAACTTAAACATTATTTGTTCGCCTAAAATTTAATCATGAAAATATTGGTGGTTATTGCAAAAAGAATAACATTTTCTCAGATTTTTTAAAATAAAAGAAAAATAGTCATTATAAAAATAAATAATTAATTAATATTTACGTAAATTTTTATTTAATTTGGATAATTATTTTTGTTAATTTAAAAAATGGCTGCCATTTTCTACCATTTTACTTCTGGTCTGTGGCTTCCAGGTTTGGAAATATGAAATCGACATGTACTTGAGAGGAGGGGCTCTTATCAAAGTTTTGGGGCGAGGGCTCCGAGACCTTATTGCCGGCTCTGAGGTAAATAACAAGTTCCAGGGACCTCTAGTACTTTGCCGAAATGAGGTAGAAGGCTACTGGACCGAAAGTTTGGATCAGATAGTTCTCCTGCGTTCTTCAAGACTGGAACTACAGAACGAATAAATTAATGAATTAAATGCACGAAAAATTTTTGAAAAATAAACCTCTGTAGAAATGAAGCATTAAAGCAAAGAAGCAAATAGAAAGAAAGAAAGAAAGAAAGAAAGAAAGAAAGAAAGATGGGAACATAGGGAAAAATAAGAGAAAGATAAAGAAAGAAGAGAACGGAACAAAAGAAAGAAAGAAAGAAAGAAAGAAAGAAAGAAAGAAAGATGGGAACATAGGGAAAAATGAAAGAAAGATAAAGAAAGAAGAGAACGGAACAAAAGAAAGAAAGAAAGAAAGAAAGAAAGAAAAAGAAAGAAAGAAAGAAAGAAAGATGGAAACATAGGGAAAAATGAAAGAAAGATAAAGAAAGAAGAAGAGAACGGAACAAAAGAAAAGAAAAGAAAGAAAGAAAGAAAGAAAGATGGAAACATAGGGAAAAATGAAAGAAAGATAAAGAAAGAAGAGAACGGAACAAAAAAGAAAGAAAGAAAGAAAGAAAGAAAGAAAGAAAGAAAGAAGGGAACATAGGGAAAAATGAAAGAAAGATAAAGAAAGAAGAGAACGGAACAAAAGAAAAAGAAAGAAAGAAAGAAAGAAAGAAAGAAAGAAAGAAAGAAAGAAAGAAGGGAACATAGGGAAAAAAAATGAAAAGAAAGATAAAGAAAGAAGAGAAACGGAAAAAAAAAGAAAGAAAAGAAAAGAAAGAAAGAAAGAAAGAAAGAAAGAAAGAAAGATGGGAAAATAGGGAAAAATGAAAGAAAGATAAAGAAAGAAGAGAACGGAACAAAAGAAAGAAAGAAAGAAAGAAAGAAAGAAAGGGAACATAAAGGAAAATGAAAATGAAAGAAAAAAAGAAAGAAGAGAACGGAACAAAAGAAAGAAAGAAAGAAAGAAAAGAAAGAAAGAAAGAAAGAAAGAAGGGAAACATAGGGAAAAATGAAAGAAAGATAAAGAAAGAAGAGAACGGAACAAAAGAAAGAAAGAAAGAAAGAAAGAAAGAAGGGAACATAGGGAAAAATGAAAGAAAGCTAAAGAAAGAAGAGAACGGAACAAAAGAAAGAAAGAAAGAAAGAAAGAAAGAAAGAAAGAAAGAAGGGAACATAGGGAAAAATGAAAGAAAGATAAAGAAAGAAGAGAACGGAACAAAAGAAAGAAAGAAAGAAAGAAAGAAAGATGGGAACATAGGGAAAAATGAAAGAAAGATAAAGAAAGAAGAGAACGGAACAAAAGAAAGAAAGAAAGAAAGAAAGAAAGAAAGAAAGAAAGAAAGAAAGAAAGAAAGAAGGGAACATAGGGAAAAATGAAAGAAAGATAAAGAAAGAAGAGAACGGAACAAAAGAAAGAAAGAAAGAAAGAAAGAAAGAAAGAAAGAAAGAAAGAAAGATGGGAACATAGGGAAAAATGAAAGAAAGCTAAAGAAAGAAGAGAACGGAACAAAAGAAAGAAAGAAAGAAAGAAAGAAAGAAAGAAAGAAAGAAGGAAAACATAGGGAAAAAATGAAAAAGAAAAGAAAGATAAAGAAAGAAGAGAACGGAACAAAAAAGAAAGAAATAAAGAAAGAAAGAAAGAAAGAAAGAAAAGAAAAGAAGGGAAAAAGGAAAAATGAAAGAAAGCTAAAGAAAGAAGATAACGGAACAAAAGAAAGAAAGAAAGAAATAAAGAAAGAAAGAAGGGAACATAGGGAAAAATGAAAGAAAGCTAAAGAAAGAAGAGAACGGAACAAAAAAAAAGAAAGAAAGAAAGAAAAAAAAAAAAAGAAAGATGGGAACATAGGGAAAAATGAAAGAAAGCTAAAGAAAGAAGAGAACGGAACAAAAAAAAAAGAAAGAAAGAAAGAAAGAAAGAAAGAAAGAAAGAAAGAAAGAAAGATGGGAACATAGGGAAAAATGAAAGAAAGCTAAAGAAAGAAGAGAACGGAACAAAGAAAGAAAGAAAGAAAGAAAGAAAGAAAGAAAGAAAGAAAGAAAGAAGATGAACATTAATTTGTGAAGAAATTTTAAAGCAGAAAGAAATAGAGTGAGTTGTAAAAATAGTGGAGGAGAAAGAAAGAAAGAAAGAAAGAAAGAAAGAAAGAAATGAATAAAATGGATGACAATTTAAAAGTCGTCTTTAGAAATCAGATATTGAAAAGAAAAGAAGCAAAAAGAAAGAAAGAAAGGAAAAGAAATAAACTTTAAGCAAGAAAAAGTGTGAATGTCAATAAAGTAAAAATAGTCGAAAAGAAAGAAAGGAAGGTAGTAAAAAGGAAGAAATTAGAAAGAAAGAAAAAGAAGGAAAGCATTTAGAAAAGAACCTGAAAAGGCAAAGAAAGATTTTTTCAACGAACCGAACAGCAGTAAATTTGAAAAAAGAAAAAAAAAAGGCCAACAAAAGACCGATAGTTTGGATCAGATGATTCTCCCGAGTTCTTAAAGACTGGAACTACAGAATCTGGATTTCCAACAGGCAGGAAACGAAGAAACGACAGGGCATTATTGTAGAAAACAGGCGACTTCAGGAGCATATTTCTTAAAAACTATTTCATGGATACTATATCCACATTCCTTATCGGGGTCCACACTGTTACAGAGCCGCCGGTATTCACGTGAACCAAAGTTATTAGCGGCTATATAGTGCCCCGTTCTGTCAGTCTACGCAATAACAAGAAAGAAGAGAGAAAAAAGTTAAAAGACAAAAAAAGGAAAAATACCGAAAAAAGGAATTATTTGAAAAGAAAATTTCAGATTGAGGGTAACGATTGATTTAAAAAAAAAATAAAATCTAAAGAAAGAGTTAGATAAAGAAAGAATGAATAAATTTATGAATTAAATGCAAGACAAATTAAAGAAAAACGCCTGTGGAAATAAATCATTAAAAAGAAAGAAACAAAAAAAGCCGTAAAGAAAGAAAGAAAGAAAGAAAGAAAGAAAGAAAGAAAGAAGAACATTAATTTGGGAATAAATTTTAAGGGAAAGAAATAGAGTAAATATTAAAAAGAAAAATAGTGGAAAAAGAAAGAAAGAAAGAAAGAAAGAAAGAAAGATGGGAACATAGGGAAAAATGAAAGACAGAAAGAAAGAAAGAAAAAGAAAGAAAGAAAGAAAGAAAGAAAGAAAGAAAGAAAGAAGATGAACATTAATTTAGGAAGAAATTTTAAGGGAAAGAAATAGAGTAAATTTTAAAAAGAAAAATAGTGGAAAAGAAAGAAAGAAAGAAAAAAAATTTAAGCAAGAAAAAGAGTGAATTTCACTAAAGAAAAAATAGTCGAAAAGAAAGAATGATAGATAGTAAAAAAGGAAGAAAGTAGAAAGAAAGAAAAAGAAGGAAAGCATTTAGAAAAGAACGTGAAAAGGCAAAGAAAGATTTTTTTAAAGGAACCGAAAAGGAGTAAATTTGAAAAAAATAAATAAATAAATAAAAGAGGCAGAGAAAAGAATATTTCAGATTGAGGGTAACGATTGACTTTTAAAAAATAAAATCTAAAGAAAGAAAGAAAGAAAGAAAGAAAGAAAGAAAGAAAGAAAGAAAAAATAAATTAATGAATTAAATAGAAAACAAATTTTAAAAAAACGCCTGTGAAAATAAATCATTAAAAAGCAAGAAAGAAAAAGAAAGAAAGAAAGAAAGAAAGAAACAAATTAATGAATATAAGGCAAGACAATTTAAAAGTCGTCTTTGGAAATGACATATTAAAAAGAAAAGAAGCAAATTAAAAGAAAGAAAGAAAGAAAGAAAGAAAGAAAGAAAGAAAGAAAGGAAGAAAGAAAGAAAGGTAGAAAGAAAGAAATAAAGATGGGAAAATAGGGAAAAATGAAAGAAAGAAAGAAAGAAAGAAAAGCATTTAGAAAAGAATGTGGAAAGACAAAGAAAGACTTAGAATTTGAAAAAAGAAAAATAATAAGAAAGAATGAAAAAAAGAAAAAAGATGAAAAATATTTTGAAAAGAAAAGAAAGAGGAATGGCAAAATAAGAACATTGAAGTAAAGAGAAAAAACGCAAATTTTAAAAAAGAAAAAATAATCGAATAATGAGAAAGAAAAAAGAAAGAAAGAAAGAAAGATGGGAAAATAGGGAAAAATAAGAGAGAGATAAAAGAAAGAAAAAGAACGGAAACAAAAGAAAGGTGAAAAAAAAAAGAAAGAAAAAAAAAGAAAGAAAGAAAGATGAAATAGGAAAAATAAAAGAAAGATAAAGAAAAGAAGAGAACGGAACAAAAGAAAGAAGAAACGGAACAAAAAAAGAAAGAAAGAAAAGAAAGAAAGAAAGAAAGAAAGAAAGATGGGAAAAATAGGGAAAAATAAAGAAAAGATAAAAAAGAAGAGAACGGAACAAAAAGAAAGAAGGAAAAAACAAAGAAAAAGGGAACATAGGGAAAAATAAGAAAAAGATAAAGAAAGAAGAGAACGGAACAAAAGAAAGAAAGAAAGAAAGAAAGAAAGAAAGAAAGAAAGATGGGAACATAGGGAAAAATAAGAGAAAGATAAAGAAAGAAAAGAACGGAACAAAAGAAAGAAAGAAAGAAAGAAAGAAAGAAAGAAAGAAAGAAAGAAAGAAAGAAAGATGGGAACATAGGGAAAAATAAGAGAAAGATAAAGAAAGAAGAGAACGGAACAAAAAGAAAGAAAGAAAGAAAAAAAAAGAAAGATGGGAACATAGGGAAAATAAAGAAAGATAAAGAAAGAAGAGAACGGAACAAAAGAAAGAAAGAAAGAAAGAAAGATGGGAACATAGGGAAAAATAAGAGAAAGATAAAGAAAGAAGAGAACGGAACAAAAGAAAGAAAGAAAGAAAGAAAGAAAGATGGGAACATAGGGAAAAATAAGAGAAAGATAAAGAAAGAAGAGAACGGAACAAAAGAAAGAAAGAAAGAAAGAAAGAAAGAAATTGCCAGAAAGTGCTTAAAACGCTATGGACCAACACGTTTGCGATTATTCGCGCAGACATATCAGTCTGGGTTGGCCAGATTGATTTAGCATTGATGTGCAACAGATAAAAGACGTTGTTGTCGTTTACGAAGGCTGTCTAATTTTTTTCATCGTTCCAGACACCTTCTTTTATCTTGCTGATCTCATTAATGCCCAATGATGTTAGCGGCAGCGTTGAAGGCAACGTCCTCAATGGCGGCTGCTTCAGACGATCACGTGATTAGGGTTGACCCTTCTTCACTGGTTGGACGGATCAAATTTGTCACACAAGAATAGAAATGATTTGGTTAAACAAGTTGACAAAATGATATATACACAAAATCATATTATATATATATATATATATATATATATATATATATATATATATTTGTGTGTGTGTATGCATACACATATATATAAATATATATTGGTATATATATATAATATGCTAATAATATATATATACATATATACTACTATATATATATATATTCAAAATATATAATATATATATATATATATATATATATATATATATATATATCCCTATATATATATAAACAATAAATATATATATATATAAAACAATATATATATATAATGTATATATACTGCTAATATATATATACTAATAATATATATATACTAATATATATATATATATATATATATATATATATATACATATATATATATATATATGTATATATATATATATATATATATATATATATGTGTATATATATATATATATATATACTGCTATATATATATATATATATATATATATATACTGCTTATTTATATATATATAAAATACATCCGCGTCCTGGGTAAGAAGATAAACTACGTCCAGCCTCAAGGCCTCTGATCAGGAGATTTTGAGAAGCGTAGAACTACCTCTTAATTGCTGGTGTTCCCAGGTCCACTCTAACCCGGGGTGGTAGCATCTGTTAGGGTCCCAGCTATGAGCAAATAGTTAAGTATTACCAGCAATAGATTTTTTTGAAAAAAAATTATTACCAACAATACAATTTTGAAGGGAAGATATTTCCGGAAACGTTTGTCGGCATTAAATAACCCATTGAGGTTGATATGCCGTAAAAAATAAAATAAACAAACCACTCTAAACCAAAGAATACATATTCTATTCATACGAATCTATCCTAAAAATGTTGTCGGCATTAAATAACCCCACTGAGGTTGATATGCCGTAAAACAAAATAAATCAAACTAATCTAAACCAAAGAATACATATTCTATTCATACGAATCTATCCTAAAAAATGTTGTCGGCATTAAATAACCCATTGAGGTTGATATGCCGTAAAACAAAAAACCAAACCAAACCAATCTAAACCAAAGAATTCTTATTCTATTCATATGAATCTATCCTAAAAATGTTGTCGGCATTAAATAAACCATTGAGGTTGATATGCCGTAAAACAAAATAAACCAAACCAATCTAAACCAAAGAATACATATTCTATTCATACGAATCTATCCTAAAAATGTTGTCGGCATTAAATAAACCCATTGAGGTTGATATGCCGTAAAAACAAAATAAAACCAAACCAATCTAAACCAAAGAATACATATTCTATTCATATGAATCTATCCTAAAATGTTGTCGGCATTAAATAACCCATTGAGGTTGATATGCCGTAAAACAAAAAAAACCAAACCAATCTAAACCAAAGAATACATATTCTATTCATACGAATCTATCCTAAAAAATGTTGTCGGCATTAAATAACCCATTGAGGTTGATATGCCGTAAAACAAAATAAACCAAACCAATCTAAACCAAAGAATACTTATTCTATTCATATGAATCTACCCTAAAAATGTTGTCGGCATTAAATAAACCATTGAGGTTGATATGCCGTAAAACAAAAATAAACCAAACCAATCTAAACCAAAGAATACATATTCTATTCATACGAATCTATCCTAAAAATGTTGACGGCATTAAATAACCCATTGAGGTTGATATGCCGTAAAACAAAATAAATCAAACTAATCTAAAACCAAAGAATACATATTCTATTCATACGAATCCAAAAATGTTGTCGGCATTAAATAACCCATTGAGGTTGATATGCCGTAAAACAAAATACATCAAACCAATCTAAACCAAAGAATACTTATTCTATTCATATGAATCTATCCTAAAAATGTTGTCGGCATTAAATAACCCATTGAGGTTGATATGCCAAAACAAAAATAAACCAAACTAATCTAAACCAAAGAATAATTCTATTCATACGAATCTATCCTAAAAATGTTGTCGGCATTAAATAACCCATTGAGGTTGATATGCCGTAAAACAAAATAAACCAAACCAATCTAAACCAAAGAATACATATTCTATTCATACGAATCTATCCTAAAAATGTTGTCGGCATTAAATAACCCATTGAGGTTGATATGCCGCAAAACAAAATAAACCAACTAATCAAAACCAAAGAATACATATTCTATTCATACGAATCTATCCTAAAAATGTTGTCGGCATTAAATAACCCATTGAGGTTGATATGCCATAAAACAAAAAATAAACCAAACCAATCTAAACCAAAGAACACATATTCTATTCATACGAATCTATCCTAAAAATGTTGTCGGCATTAAATAACCCATTGAGGTTGATATGCCATAAAACAAAATAAACCAAACCAATCTAAACCAAAGAATACATATTCTATTCATACGAATCTATCCTAAAAATGTTGTCGGCATTAAATAACCCATTGAGGTTGATATGCCGTAAAACAAAATAAATCAAACTAATCTAAACCAAAGAATACATATTCTATTCATACGAATCTATCCTAAAATGTTGTCGGCATTAAATAACCCATTGAGGTTGATATGCCGTAAAAAAAAAATAAACCAAACTAATCTAAACCAAAGAATACATATTCTATTCATACGAATCTATCCTAAAAATGTTGTCGGCATTAAATAACCCATTGAGGTTGATATGCCATAAAAACAAAATAAACCAAACCAATCTAAACCAAAGAATACATATTCTATTCATACGAATTGATATCCTAAAAATGTTGTCTAATAAGGCATTAAATAACCATTGAGGTTGATATGCCGTAAAACAAAAATAAATCAAACTAATCTAAACCAAAGAATACATATTCTATTCATAATGAATCTATCCTAAAAATGTTGTTTGGCATTAAATAACCCATTGAGGTTGATATGCCGTAAAACAAAAATAAACCAAACTAATCTAAACCAAAAGAATACATATTCTATTCATACGAATCTATCCTAAAAATGTTGTCGGCATTAAATAACCCATTGAGGTTGATATGCCATAAAACAAAATAAACAAAAATCTAAACCAAAGAATACATATTCTATTCATACAGATCTATCCTAAAAATGTTGTCGGCATTAAATAACCCATTGAGGTTGATATGCCGTAAAACAAAAATAAATCAAACAATCTAAACCAAAGAATACATATTCTATTCATACGAATCTATCCTAAAAATGTTGTCGGCATTAAATAACCCATTGAGGTTGATATGCCATAAAACAAAATAAACCAAACCAATCTAAACCAAAGAATACATATTCTATTCATACGAATCTATCCTAAAAAAATCGGCATTAAATAACCCATTGAGGTTGATATGCCGTAAAAAAAATAAATCAAACCAATCTAAACCAAAGAATACATATTCTATTCATACGAATCTATCCTAAAAATGTTGTCGGCATTAAATAACCCATTGAGGTTGATATGCCAAAACAAAATAAATCAAACTAATCTAAACCAAAGAATACATATTCTATTCATACGAATCTATCCTAAAAATGTTGTCGGCATTAAATAACCCATTGAGGTTGATATGCCATAAAACAAAATAAACCAAACCAATCTAAACCAAAGAATACATATTCTATTCATACGAATCTATCCTAAAAATGTTGTCGGCATTAAATAACCCATTGAGGTTGATATGCCGTAAAACAAAATAAACCAAACCAATCTAAACCAAAGAATACATATTCTATTCATACGAATCTATCCTAAAAATGTTGTCGGCATTAAATAACCCATTGAGGTTGATATGCCGTAAAACAAAATAAATCAAACTAATCTAAACCAAAGAATACATATTCTATTCATACGAATCTATCCTAAAAATGTTGTCGGCATTAAATAACCCATTGAGGTTGATATGCCGTAAAAAACAAAAAAACCAAACTAATCTAAACCAAAGAATACATATTCTATTCATACGAATCTATCCTAAAAATGTTGTCGGCATTAAATAACCCATTGAGGTTGATATGCCATAAAACAAAATAAACCAAACCAATCTAAACCAAAGAATACATATTCTATTCATACGAATCTATCCTGAAATGTTGACGGCATTAAATAACCCATTGAGGTTGATATGCCGTAAAACAAAATAAATCAAACTAATCTAAACCAAAGAATACATATTCTATTCATACGAATCTATCCTAAAATGTTGTCGGCATTAAATAACCCATTGAGGTTGATATGCCGTAAAACAAAATAAACCAAACTAATCTAAACCAAAGAATACATATTCTATTCATACGAATCTATCCTAAAATGTTGTCGGCATTAAATAACCCATTGAGGTTGATATGCCATAAAAAAAAATAAACCAAACCAATCTAAACCAAATAATACATTTTCTATTCATACGAATCTATCCTAAAAATGTTGTTGGCATTAAATAACCCATTGAGGTTGATATGCCAAAATAAATCAAACTAATCTAAACCAAAGAATACATATTCTATTCATACGAATCTATCCTAAAAATGTTGTCGGCATTAAATAACCCATTGAGGTTGATATGCCATAAAACAAAAATAAAACCAAACCAATCTAAACCAAAGAATACATATTCTATTCATACGAATCTATCCTAAAAATGTTGTCGGCATTAAATAACCCATTGAGGTTGATATGCCGCAAAACAAAATAAAACAAACCAATCTAAACCAAAGAATACATATTCTATTCATACGAATCTGTCCTAAAAATGTTGTCGGCATTAAATAACCCATTGAGGTTGATATGCCGTAAAACAAAATAAACCAAACTAATCTAAACAAAAGAATACAAATTCTATTCATACGAATCTATCCTAAAAATGTTGTCGGCATTAAATAACCCATTGAGGTTGATATGCCATAAAACAAAATAAACCAAACCAATCTAAACCAAAGAATACATATTCTATTCATACGAATCTATCCTAAAAATGTTGTCGGCATTAAATAACCCATTGAGGTTGATATGCCATAAAACAAAATAAACCAAACCAATCTAAACCAAAGAATACATATTCTATTCATACGAATCTATCCTAAAAATGTTGTCGGCATTAAATAACCCATTGAGGTTGATATGCCGTAAAACAAAATAAATCAAACTAATCTAAACCAAAGAATACATATTCTATTCATACGAATCTATCCTAAAAATGTTGTCGGCATTAAATAACCCATTGAGGTTGATATGCCGTAAAACAAAATAAACCAAACTAATCTAAACCAAAGAATACATATTCTATTCATACGAATCTATCCTAAAAAATGTTGTCACATTAAATAACCCATTGAGGTTGATATGCCATAAAAACAAAATAAACCAAACCAATCTAAACCAAAGAATACATATTCTATTCATACGAATCTATCCTAAAAATGTTGTCGGCATTAAATAACCCATTGAGGTTGATATGCCGTAAAACAAAATAAAAACCAAACCAATCTAAACCAAAGAATACTTATTCTATTCATACGAATCTATCCTAAAAATGTTGTCGGCATTAAATAACCCATTGAGGTTGATATGCCATAAAACAAAATAAACCAAACCAATCTAAACCAAAGAATACATATTCTATTCATACGAATCTATCCTAAAAATGTTGTCGGCATTAAATAACCCATTGAGGTTGATATGCCGTAAAACAAAATAAACCAAACAAATCTAAACCAAAGAATACTTATTCTATTCATATGAATCTATCCTAAAAATGTTGTCGGCATTAAATAACCCATTGAGGTTGATATGCCATAAAACAAAATAAACCAAACCAATCTAAACCAAAGAATACATATTCTATTCATATGAATCTATCCTAAAAATGTTGTCTGCATTAAATAACCCATTGAGGTTGATATGCCCGTAAACAAAATAAACCAAACAAATCTAAACCAAAGAATACATATTCTATTCATACGAATTATCCTAAAAATGTTGTCGGCATTAAATAACCCATTGAGGTTGATATGCCATAAAACAAAATAAACCAAACCAATCTAAACCAAAAGAATACTTATTCTATTCATATGAATCTATCCTAAAAAAAATGTTGTCGGCATTAAATAACCCATTGAGGTTGATATGCCGTAAAACAAAATAAACCAAACTAATCTAAACCAAAAAATACATATTCTATTCATACGAATCTATCCTAAAAATGTTGTCGGCATTAAATAACCCATTGAGGTTGATATGCCGTAAAACAAAATAAATCAAACCAATCTAAACCAAAGAATACTTATTCTATTCATATGAATCTATCCTAAAAATGTTGTCGGCATTAAATAACCCATTGAGGTTGATATGCCGTAAAACAAAATAAACCAAACAATCTAAACCAAAGAATATATATTCTATTCATACGAATCTATCCTAAAAATGTTGTCGGCATTAAATAACCCATTGAGGTTGATATGCCGTAAAAAAAATAAACCAAACCAATCTAAACCAAAAGAATACTTATTCTATTCATAAATCTATCCTAAAAATGTTGTCGGCATTAAATAACCCATTGAGGTTGATATGCTAAACAAAAATAAACCAAACCAATTCAAACCAAAGAATACATATTCTATTCATACGAATCTATCCTAAAATGTTGTCGGCATTAAATAACCCATTGAGGTTGATATGCCGTAAAACAAAAATAAACCAAACTAATCTAAACCAAAGAATACATATTCTATTCATACGAATCTATCCTAAAATGTTGTCGGCATTAAATAAACCCATTGAGGTTGATATGCCATAAAACAAAAATAAACCAAACCAATCTAAACCAAAGAATACTTATTCTATTCATATGAATCTATCCTAAAAATGTTGTCGGCATTAAATAACACACTTGAGGTTGATATGCCGTAAAACAAAATAAACCAAACCAATCTAAACCAAAGAATACTTATTCTATTCATATGAATCTATCCTAAAAATGTTGTCGGCATTAAATAACCCATTGAGGTTGATATTAAACCAAACCAATCTAAACCAAAGAATACATATTCTATTCATAATGAATCTATCCTAAAAAATGTTGTCGGCATTAAATAACCCATTGAGGTTGATATGCCCGTAAAACAAAATAAACCAAACCAATCTAAACCAAAGAATACATATTCTATTCATACGAATCTATCCTAAAAATGTTGTTTACATTAAATAAACCATTGAGGTTGATATGCCGTTAAACAAAAATAAACCAAACTAATCTAAACCAAAGAATACATATTCTATTCATGCGAATCTATCATGAAAACGTTGTCGGCATTAAATGACCCACTGAGGTTGATATGCCGTAAAACAAACCAAACCAAACCAAACTCAAATATTTAACGATGCGCTAGGGGAATTTCTACAGTTATTTTATTGTCGGCGTACTCGCCATGATTTATTCAATCATTAACTGAAGAATTAAGAAAAATCAGAAAAATCAAATGAGAAATGTGAAATTTCTACGAGTCTTTCTAATACTATGAATGTTAGTAATATCTGTCAGAAACGTCTGGAAGAGTTCTCAAGATAATTTATGCAAAATTATGAAGAGGAATGCAGAACGTCGTTTACATGAGAAATCAAGCAACAATTAAGAAAAATTTTTGAAATAGATCTTCAGAGATTTTCTTCTAGGAAGATGAAATTTCATGTACGAAAAAAAGATCTGAAACTTTTCACATAAACAGAAAGTTTTTTTTTTAATGTAAAATAAATGGTCAAATTGCTGAAGTTGAGATTCTGATGGAATCAGTGCCAGAAATGTTGCGTTTGTAATCGTTTTTGGCAACGATTCCAAAGACTACATCAAGTGAAAATCTTGGCAGCTAATAGAAATCCTCATAAAAAAATGATAAATAGATTTGAACAGAGATATGAATGGACTGTCACAGATAGATAGATAGATAGATAGATAGATAGATAGATAGATAGATAGATAGATATTGGAAACATCAACAGATAGATAGATAGATAGATAGATAGATAGATATGAGCATATTTAAACATCAACAGATAGATAGATTTGGACAGACTGCAATGGATAATGATCAGACAGAGATATATCGATAGATTTGAACAGACTGATAGAGGTATGATAAGACTATCAATAGATAGATAGATAGATAGATATTGAAAAATCCATAGATAGATTTGAACAAGTTCAGATAGACAGACTAGCAGATAGATAGATAGATAGATAGATAGATAGATAGATATGAGCATATTTAAACATCAACAGATAGATAAATAGATAGATTTGGACAGACTGCAATAGATAATGATCAAACAGTGATATATCGATAGATTTGAACAGACAAGACTATCATAGATAGATAGATATGTACATATTGAAAAATCCATAGATAGATTTGGACAAGTTCAGACAGATACATAGACTAGCAGATAGATAGATAGATAGATAGATAGATAGATAGATAGATAGATAGATAGAAGAATATTTGGTAGATATAAATATTATGAGAGAGAGATGAAAAGATTAAGATAAATAGAGAGAGAGAGAGCGAGTGAGAGAGTGGTGACAAGAATAAGACAGATAAATAGACAGATATGAAAAGTATAAGATATATATAATATATATAATATATATATATATATATATGAAAGAAAAATACAGAAAAAACAAAATCTGAATATGCATTTATGTCGTGTTAATGTTAAAATAAAGTCGACGTCGGACGTTTCGGTCTATTTTAGACCATCATCATGGACTTTTCATTTAAACATAATTAACATTATAACTTATAAAATTTAACATAAAAGACGATAGACATAAGAGCCCAAATAATTCACACAGATAACTGAAATTTTATACAGATCAGCGTTCTGTTTAAATATGATCACGTAGTCGTCACGTGGGCGATGTTGTTAAGACGTATTCGAGATGATTTCAAAATTAAAATATTAAAAGTCGATTTGCAGATATATATATATATATATATATATATATATATATATATATAGAGAGAGAGAGAGAGAGAGAGAGAAAAGAAACAAAGAATAAGATAGATAGATAGATAGATAGATAGATAGATAGATAGATAGATAGATAGATAGAAGAATATTTGGTAGATATAAATATTATGAGAGAGATGAAAAGATTAAGATAAATAGAGAGAGAGAGAGCGAGGAGAGAGTGGTGACAAGAATAAGACAGATAAATAGACAGATATGAAAAAAGTATAAGATATATATATATATATATATATATATATATATATATATATATAGAGAGAGAGAGAGAGAGAGAGAAGTGACAAGAATAAGATAGATAGATAGATAGATAGATAGATAGATAGATAGATAGATAGATAGAAGAATATTTGGTAGATATAAATATTATGAGAGAGAGATGAAAAGATTAAGATAAATAGAGAGAGAGAGAGCGAGTGAGAGAGTGGTGACAAGAATAAGACAGATAAATAGACAGATATGAAAAGTATAAGATATATATAATATATATATATATATATATATATATATATATAGAGAGAGAGAGAGAGAGAGAGAGAGAAGTGACAAGAATAAGATAGATAGATAGATAGATAGATAGATAGATAGATAGATAGATAGATAGATTCCATGGGTCACCGTTGTTTGAATTTTTTTTAAAATGAGAGAAAGCATTGTTGCGTGTTCAAATAAAATGTTGATATTTATTTAAATGTAGGATACACAAATTTTAACTTAATTATTTATCATGAAATGAAATTTAGAAAATTCTTCGCCGACTGAAAAGGAAATGAACATGAATAGCCTTTTATTGAGGAAGAGAGAAAATGGATATTGAGAAAGACAGGACGACGAAATTGACTCGTGTCTCTTTATTGCTGTCAGTCCTTTTCCCGAGTTGAATGAATGATTGGTTTTTATGGCCTCGTCAAGCCTCCAGAAGCCTGTGTTTATTTATTGGCGCCGATTTTATTGGCTATTTTCTTTTTAAATTGAATAGTTGAGGTATGTTTGAAACCCGGAAGTCTGCGCGGAGCCCGTGTCCTGTGTGTTTATTTTTGTCCTTTGAGTTGATACAGTTCACTTCCGCTTACTCTACAAATAAGCGCACAAGATTGACATTTGAGAGGAAGTCAGTAAGTAATAAACTGTTTGAAGTGTTTGGGGCCAAGTGATCCTTCTTCTTGATTTAGCGGTGTTTCGCTGGCTTGTTTCCGTCAAGCTGGGGTCGATTTGTTACTTCGATGTGGTGACTGTGATAGCGTTGTTGGTCGAGAAGCTGATGCAGTATTGTATTTTGTTAATGTTTTAAAGATTACCATTACATTTGCAACCTCTGTTACGGTTATTCCTCATTCAGTACCCCTTTTCTAGGTTTACAACAAATACTCTGCGCCTTCTTATCTTCTGAGATAAATAGTTCTTCAATGGCCCAAGAAATATAAACCAGATCTTCCAAATTCATCTGGTTGGAGATGTTTCATACAGTATTTATATTATTATCCTATATTTGTCGCCATAGCTTGGCCGTGTACGCCCGGCGTTTTCAGGTAGGTTGTACTTTCAGAACGAACCCCTTTATTTCGATCGTTGGGGTAAATTGTTCTAGTTCACGTGCCATGTTTTATGGATAAAAGCCATATATAGTTATCTGCTGCTTATTTTCCCTATATAAGTTCTCCACTGTTTTATATAGGTATTGAACTCACGCCTTCTTGGATCTGTCCACCCAATCTAATCAACGCCTTTTCTATACTGTGCCATGTGTCGACACATGGCAGTGGATGAAGGCGTTGGTTAAATCTAGTGACAGGACCCAAAGAGTGTGAGTTCACAACCGATTAAAGCGATGGAGAACTTGGAGAGGGGAATTAATTGGAGATAACTGACAACTGACATCTATTAAACATGGATCGTGGAACTACAACAGTCTACCCCAGTGAGCGAAATAAAGCGTTCAGTTCGACATTCCAAACACAACTGAAAAAGGCCGGAACGTACAACGGCCGAAACGTTGTGACAAATATGGCGACAAAGATGAGGACAATAGTCCGACTAATGTAAATAGTGTACATAATACCTCATCTCAGAAATATAGACAGATACTGAAAGGCCGAAACGTTGTAATAAATATGGTGACAAAGAATGAGCAATAGTCCGAATAATGTAAATAGTGTATATAATACCTCATCTTAGAAATATAGACAGATACTGAAGAGCCGAAACATTTTAATAAATATGGCGAAAAAGATGAGGACAATAGTTCGAATAATGTAAATACTGTACATAATACCTCATCTCAGAAATATAGACAGATACTGAAGGGGCGAAACGTTGTAATAAATATGGCAACAAAGATGAGGACAATAGTCCGAATAATGTAAATAGTGTATATAATACCTCATCTTAGAAATATAGACAGATACTGAAGGGCCGAAATGTTGTAATAAATATGGCGACAAAGATGAGGACAATAGTCCGAATAATGTAAATAGTGTACATAATACCTCATCTCAGAAATATAGACAGATACTGAAAGGCCGAAACGTTGTAATAAATATGGTGACAAAGAATGAACAATAGTCCGAATAATGTAAATAGTGTATATAATACCTCATCTTAGAAATATAGACAGATACTGAAGGGCCAAAATGTTGTAATAAATATGGCGACAAAGATGAGGACAATAGTCCGAATAATGTAAATAGTGTACATAATACCTCATCTCAGAAATATAGACAGACTCAGATGTTTCATAGTTTGTATGTTATACTGTTATATACTGTACCTATGAACACTAATGTGTATGTCGTAATCCTCATGAATACGGC
>CAHIKZ030000705.1:392500-405000 GCA_903632075.3 Acanthosepion pharaonis | reverse complement strand
TCAGGAGGTTTTGAGCAGCGTGGAACCATCACTTCATTGCTAGTATGCCAAGGTCCACCCTGACCCGAGGAGGTAGCATCTGTCAGGGTCCCAGCTATGAGCAAATAGTTAACCACCCAAAAGGAGTCAAAACACTATGAAAGTATAAAAATAGGTTTTAAGACCAGCAATACTTTTTGGCAAAAAAATATTACCGGCAATACATTTTTGAAAAAAAATTTTATCAGCAATACATTTTTGGAAAAAAAAAATATATTACCAGCAATAAAAATCTTGTCGGCATTCTTTCTTTCTTTCTTTCTATATTCCATGTCCTTTCAGGACGTAGGAGATTATGGCTCTCCACCTCCTCCATACTTTGCTGTTCCCCTTCTTCCCCACCCTCAGACCACGTTCTGTCATCCACATGCTTAAGCCCGCCAGGTATGTCACGCGTTGTTTTCCCTTGTCTTTATTTATCTCTTTTCGACCTGTGGATATCAGATTCTCCAGGCCCTCTTTCCTCATTATCTGTCCCAGAAACTTCAGCTACCTCTTTCTGATGATAAGTAAAAGCCTTCTCCTTGTTTGCAACCTCTCTAAGACCTTATCGTTGCTTACACGCTCGGTAGAAAATCATTTAGGACCCTTCGATGAGCTCTAACGGTAAATGAAGATCAGTTACGAGCAACTAGTGAGTTCGACACTCGCTGGGCGCCCAGTACTTTCTGCCTTGTGCCACATCTAAGCTACGTTTCTTTCTTTTTATGTGCCATGTCCTTTCAAGATGTAGGCGATCATGGCTCTCCATCTCCCTCTATCCCTTGCAACTCTCAATAAGCTCCTTCCCTCTGCTTCCTCCCCTAGACCACGTTCTCTCATCCACTTGCTTAAGCCCGCTAGCACGCGTTGTTTTCCCTTGTCTCTCTTTCCCTCTATTCGACCCGTGAGTATCAGATTCTACGTCTTCCTCATTATGTGTTTCCAGGAACTTCAGCTGCCTCTTTCCGATGTTAAGTATAAGCCTTCTCCTTGTTTGTAACCTCTCTAAGACATCATCGTTGCTCACACGATCGGTCTATGGTATCCTTAGCATTCTTCTGTAGAACTACACCTCCGCTGCCTCGAGTTTCTTCTTCATCTTTGGGGAAATCGTCCAACATTCGCTGCCGTAAAGAAGGACAGACGTCACGTAAGAGTTCAGTATTCTTTTTTTTTTGTGGTTACCAAAGAAATCCTCCTGTCTCGCAGAGCCCTGCCCAGCTTTTGGAATGCGTCCTTGGCCCTCCCAATACGTCTACGGATCTCAGTTTAATACTGACCATCCTCTGTGGAAACGATTCCCAGGTATTTAAACTTCCGCGTCTGCTTGATTCCAGTGTTCCCGACCTGCAAATCGCATTTCGGGCTCTTCCTCTTACTGATGACCATAATTACACCAAACAGACCGAATGGTACCCGTAGTATGTGTCTTATGAAGCAGGTCTGCGCCTGTTATTACGTCATCTGGATGTGCTGGGTCTTTTCACAGGATCGATTTTTATAATGTTGATGCGCCATCTCCATTTTTTTTTAAGCGTTTCACTCCAAGCAAGGCGGGAAACCACTAGCATGCAAGGGGTTACAGAGAATTGGAGCTAGAGCAAATAGGAGTGATAGAGGAAAGGATGAAGAGAAGCATAGGGGATAGATCAAGGCATCTGGAGACATCGATTGACATTACATTTAAATAGTTGGAGATTATAGCTATCAGGGAAACAAGAAAAGGGGAGGAGTTCCACAGGCGAGAAGTTCGAGACATGAAGCTATTGGGAAAGAGACGGCTACATTTAGGAGTTTCGGCAGTGAAAGGGTGGGAGCGAGATGCCAGCTCGCTTGAATTGATGAAGTCTGGGAACCAGCGAAAGCAGCTCATCGGAGCAGTTACCATGAAAGTATTTGTAAAAAAGTGATAGGGAGGCAATGGCATGTCTTTTAGAAAGCGGCTGCAGACGAGATGCCAGATCAGAGCCAATTACATTGCATATCCGTCTTTGGATTTTATCAAGGACCTTGAGACAAACAGAAGGGGCTCCAGACCATATATGGCAGCAATACTCCATGCAAGGGCGAATGGTTGATTTGTAGATTTGAAGGATCGACTCCGGCGAGAAAGGGAGCCAACTTTCCTTGCGGTGGACGAAGCTATTGACTCAATGTATCTGTTCCATCTCAGGTCGACAGTCAATGTGAGACCGAGTAGTCGCAAAGAGGTGCTCTCGAGAAGTTGAGCGTCAGACATTCTAATGGGGGGGTGCAGGGATGGTTCTCTGTGGTGAGTAATAGGGAGCAGTTTTTGTTTTGTTTGGTCAATTCTGCTACAGCTTCCTTGAGTTGTAATTACTCGGCGTTGTTTGCTTTGTTTTCTGAAACTGATTGTAGCAATCTGTTGCCCTCCGTCTTATGAATGTTTTTCAGAGATATTAGCTAACTGTTGTGGTACGATTCACCTAATTTACATAGTGGAGTACCGACCATATAAATATGGGTTGGTACCGGGAAGACGAGGGGAGGAAGTAAGAAGAGATCCAATCCAGAGACTCTGCCCGACTGGGATTAAGTCTACCCATTCTACAGGAACAGTCTTCCCAAGAATATACCAAAACTAACTGTAAATATTGTGTACCTTTCCCTTGTTTCAATACATTTTGTTACGTACATTTTGTGTTGTATTATTATTATTCCATGCTTATCCAAGCTTCAACACTAACCTCACAAGGTTTTCATCTTCTGGCATAGACGTTAAAATTTCCGTGGTCGTTGGAGGCAATTTATCTAGCTACATTCTTTTTAGAATAGAATCAGCCATGGTATTGTCTCCAAATAGCGACCTGAGTAATTGAGAGGGTGTTCTGTTGTGGGGTTAACTCCTCCTAATTTTCGAAACTGCTCCTAGGAGACGCTTTCCGAGACTATAAATACTCCGCGGTAATTATTCGCAGACTCTTCTGATCATTTACGTCAATATGTAAATTCCTCGCGGAAGAACGCGATTATAAGGCGTTCCCTTCTGGAAAACGCATGAACATTACATACAAACACACGTACGTACGCACATTCTCTTACTACACATACTTTGGACCAAAAAGTTTCCTCAATGCCGCGAAGACATCGCCCTCCGTGACCTCTTCCTCGCAGCTAGCCGCTTCAGTCGGCATAAGCATAAAAAATGTCGGCCAAATAGCTATGAAAAATTTCTGCCGAGTTGAATGAATGGTTGGCTTTTATTCCCTGGTGTAGGCTCCAGAAGACTGTGTTTATTTAATGGCGGGAGCTGATCTTATGGGCTATTTATTTTTATTAAATTGAATAATTGAAATATGTTTGAAAGCCGGAAGGCTGCACAGCGCACTTGGGCGATGTGTTTATTTTTGGCATTTTCCCCTTTGATTTGGTACTGTTCACTTCCGCTTACTCTACAAGATAGATAGATAGATAGATAGATAGATAGATAGATAGATAGATGAGATAATGAACAGACTGATAGATAGATAGATAGATAGATAGATAGATAGATAGATAGATAGATAGATAGATAGATAGATAGATCATGAACAGACTGAGATAGATAGATAGATAGATAGATAGATAGATAGATAGATATAGAATGAGATAAATATGAACAGAATGAGATAGATAGATAGATAGATAGATAGATAGATAGATAAAAAAAGAATTGATAGATATTAAAATAATTAGATAGATAGATCATGAACAGACTGAAATAGATAGATAGATAGATAGATAGATAGATAGATAGATAGATAGATAATGAACAGTCTGAAATAGATAGATAGATAGATAGATAGATAGATAGATAGATAGATAGATAATCAACAGTCTGAAATAGATAGATAGATAGATAGATAGATAGATAGATAGATAATGAACAAATGGGGACACATAAATGGATAGGTAGATATTAAGAGACATATAGCGATAGGTTATAGAGAGTGTGTGGAATCTGAACTGGTGCTGACATATGTGAATATATCTAAAGACATTACCAGATTAGACTGAAAAGGATAGATTGATAGTGTTGTAGCATACCTACGAACGATAATGGGTATGACACCATACCCATCAAGACAGTAGTGAATACTGTACGTGGTCTAGAGTTGAAGATTCATCGTGGAATTTACTTGACTCATTTCTAAGCAGTTAACTATTTCTTCTACGCGGCGCTGGCGAATCATATATGTGTTGCACTTTCCTAAGTATTATTGTCCATTACCAAGCCTCGTTTAATTATTCTATTCAGTAACCTTCCCTAGGTTACAACAAATAGATCGATAGAGAGATAGATAAAAAAAGTGGTAGATATTAAAATAATAAGATAGATAGATAGATAGATAGATAGATAGATAGATAGATAAAAAGGAATTGCTAGATATTAAAATAATTAGATAGATAGATAGATAGATAGATAAAAAGAAATTGGTAGATATTAAAATAATTAGATAGATAGATAGAAACAGAAAATGATAGATAGATAGATAGATAGATAGATAGATAGAAAGGAATTGGTAGATATTAAAATAATTAGATAGATAGATACATAGATAGATAGATAGATAGATAGATAGATAGATAGATAGAAACAGAAAATGATAGATAGATAGATAGATAGATAGATAGATAGATAGATAGATAGATAGATAAAAGGAATTGGTAGATATTAAAATAGATAGATAGATAGATAGATAGATAGATAGATAGATAGATAGAAACAGAAAATGATAGATAGATAGATAAAAAGGAATTGGTAGATATTAAAATAATTAGATAGATAGATAAAAAGGAATTGGTAGATATTAAAATAATAAGATAGATAGATAGATAGATAGATAGATAGATAGATAAAAAGGAATTGCTAGATATTAAAATAATTAGATAGATAGATAGATAGATAGATAGAAACAGAAAATGATAGATATTAAAATAAATTAGATAGATAGATAGATAGATAGATAGATAGATAGATAGATAAAAAGGAATTGGTAGATATTAAAATAATTAGATAGATAGATAGATAGATAGATAGATAGATAGATAGATAGATAAAAAGGAATTGGTAGATATTAAAATAATTAGATAGATAGATAGATAGATAGATAGATAGATAGATAGAAACAGAAAATGATAGATAGATAGATAGATAGATAGATAGATAGATAGATAGATAGATAGATAAAAAAGGAATTGGTAGATATTAAAATAATTAGATAGATAGATAGATAGATAGATAGATAGATAGATAGATAGATAGATAGATAGATAAAAAGGAATTGGTAGATATTAAAATAATTAGATAGATAGATAGATAAATAGATATCGCATAAAAAGTCCCTGGATGTCTGGAGCTATTCCGGCGAACGGAGCTGTAGGAGTAACCATCCCCACCACCCGTCCACTAGAAAGGTGTTATACTTACATACATCGAGAAATGCAGCGATAAATAATTTTGTTTTAATCATATACTTTTTAAATCCATTTGGTTTTCACTATTTTCAATAATACGAGTTTTCGTTTACTTTCTTTTCTTTAAATTTTTGGCAACATTTCTGCTATTAAAAAAAAAATGAAGCCACGGAAAGTGTGTTAATAGAATGTAATATTCCTTAGAAAAACCAAAAAAAAAATATATAATAATGTCCATTATTTTTGACAGACTGAAATGATTTCGTTTCCTTTCTTTACAAGTCGCCATTTTTTTTTACACGAAAATACAAAATAGAAAAAGAAAAGAAAAATGGCGATGCTGGATCGCAGAAAATAATCGAAAAAAGATTCAGCTTGTATTCTCAATAAAAACATAATTTTAAAAATATTTTTCCGTGAATAAATATTTCTCTAGCTTTTCGAGACAAGGATTCTTCCATTTACTTTTTTATAGCTGCATTGAAAATAATTTTATATGTTCATATATATACACACACACACACACACACACACACACACACACACACATATATATATATATATATATATATATATATATATATATATATATATATATAATTTATATATATAATAATCTATGCAATGATAACACCAAAAATTGCAATATGAGCACTGGTAAAAAAAATCGTCGCTGACGACATTAAGTTTATAAGTTCCAGAAATTCAAACACAGATGGCACAGTGGCTAATGGCGTTGGTTAGATCCAGCGTCAGGACCCATTAAACATGGGACATGGGAAGAGTTCAATACCTGGTTAAGGCAATGGAGAACTTGGAGAAGGGGAAATTAACCGAAACTTGATAAAACTGACATCCATTAAACATGGGACATGGAACTCAGAGACAGATACTCTTCGAGCGAGCGTTGAAAAAATAAAAAGGGTTCAGTTAGATATTCAACTAACTGAAGAAAGGTCAGAACGTTGTAATAATACCTCGTCCGAAACGTTGTGATAAACATGCCAACAAAGATGAGGACAATAATCCGAATAATGTAAATAGTGTACATAATACCAAATCTCAGAAATATAGACAGATACTGAAGGGGCGAAACGTTGTAATAAATATGGCGACAAAGATGAGGACAATAGTCCGAATAATGTAAATATTGTACATAATACCTCATCTCAGAAATATAGACAGATACTGAAGGGGCGAAACGTTGTAATAAATATGGTGACAAAGATGAGGACAATAGTCTGAATAATGTAAATAGTGTACATAATACCTCATCTCAGAAATATAGACAGATACTGAAGGGCCGAAACGTTGTAATAAATATTGCAACAAAGATTAGGACAATAGTCCGAATAATGTAAATAATGTACATAATACCTCATCTCAGAAATATAGGCAGATACTGAAAGGCCGAAACGTTGTGATAAATATGGCGACAAAGATGAGGACAATAGTCCGAATAATGTAAATAGTGTACATAATACCTCATCTTTTTCTTCTTCTTCTTCTTCTTCTTCTTCTTCTTCTTCTTCTTCTTCTTCCCTTTCTTATCATCCTCCTTCTCTTCTTCTTCTTCATCTTCTTCTTCTTCTCATCGTCATTCTTTTCTTCTTCTTCTTCTTCTTCTTATCATCATCCTCTTCTTCTTCTCCTCCTCCCTCTCCTTCTTCTTCTTCTTCTCTCCTTCCTCCTCCTCCTCTTCCTTCTTCATCATCTACAATTTCTCCTCCTCCTTCTCCGCCTAATCCTCCTAGTATTCCTTCCTATTATTATCTTCCACCTCGTTCTTCTTCTCCTCTTCCTCTTCCTTCTCCTCCTCTTTTTTCTTCTTCTTCTGCTCCTCCTCCTCATCCTTCTTTTTATTCTTATTCGTCTCCTCCTTCTTAATCTTCTTCTTCTCTTTCTTCTCCTCGTTCTAATCCTTCTTTTTTCCTTTTTCTTCTTCAACATCCTCTCCTCCTTCTTCTTCTACTTCTCCTCCCCCTTCTCCTTTTTCTTCTTCCCCTTCTACTTCTTCATCTTCTCCTCCTTCTCCTCCTCTTTCTTTTCCGCCATTGTGTCTTTAATATTAGAATACTCATGGAAACCTACAGGACACTATTCGTAACATACTTATTGACAACACAAATATAAAAACGATCGGAAAGAGATAACAATTGGACATTTTTTATATAATTCATCCTCCGAAGAGGAAAAATCATATGATCACATGAGAAATTATATAAGAGGAGCTAAATCAAAACACCTTGTCTGTCATATTCAATGAAACGTCAATGAAAGAAGGATTGTTGTCTAAATACACGCATATATATATATATATATATATATATATATATATATATATATATATATATATATATATATATATATTTATGAATAAAAATGACAATAGGAAAACTGGTAATTGATGACGCGTTTCGTCCAATGTGGACTTTATCAAAGCAAAATACGAAAAATGAAATTAATTGAACAAAGTAACTAATAAAAACAAAAACAGAATGTACCTAGCAACTAGAATGTAGAGAAACACGTCAGCAATTACCAGTTTTCCTATGACATTTTTATTCATAAATATTATCTTCTACCGGTTAAATCAGAGAAATTTTCATATATATATATATATATATATATATATATATATATATATATATATATATATATTTTTAATAATCAAGAAGAAAACCTTAAAGATTCATTTCGGTTATAATTTATTTCGCAGAAAATTATTAGCACATACGACAGCCAAATACTAAAAGCATCCCATGACCGCAAAACTGCAGAAAACAAACCCTTTTGTAACCGTAAAACCGGGACCGATAACCCAATCGGAGGTTCCTGTAATTTGGAAAATGTGGTATACCAGGCTAGCATTTTTTCCGAAGGAAAACATCAACAACGAAAAAACATACATGGGGATATCCACTGGAAATTGAAAACAGTGACTATACAATCACGGACATTTCTTCTCCAATGCTTGTTTGAAACACCAGACTGCTTTATCCAAGCATTATTGGAAGACTAGCAGTAGAACCCGGGGATGTAACAGTAAGAGACAGATCAATTATCGACCATCATAAAGACTGAAAAATAAAATTGACAAAGATTATTGTTTAAGGTTGACGGACACACATGTCTTAATTAGTTTTATTTTTTTTTTTTTTTTTTTTTTACGAATTGGTCAAACCCAAACTCAAACAAAAACATTGTTTTGAATCGTTATGAGTCTACCGATTGAATAGAATTTTATTATAAACAATTGTCTTGTAAATAGAATTTTTAAAGCATTCTGAATGTAAAAATAAAGAAAAAAGTGTGCAAGACAATAAGAAACACTACCTGCCAAAAAATTTCGTGAAAAAACAATTGTGTTTTTCCAATTTTTGGCGCTGTCAGAACCACCGCAAGGTAATTTTACGTAGTCCTGAGAAGTTTTGTTGAAATCGGTTGAAAAATGTAGGAAATCCGATCCCATATATAAACGAACACACACACGCACAAACAACCTGGGTTTTATAATAAGTATAACTCGATATGATTTGTCCCCCTTTCATTCTCGTGATGCCTCTTAATCGTGTTTTCAAATTGATTTCGTGCAAAAAAATAACGTCAGTATTTGTCACGTGTGGAGAATATTGTCATTATATCTGTGTTGATGTATTCAACCATTTTCTTTTGATTTTATGAATCTGTTGTGTATATTTGTTTGTAAGAGCAGTAATTTTGTTAAGAAAGGTGAAATAGGGAAAAACCTGGGCGTAGATTAATATTTGGCTAATTTTCTAGGGCGGCACTCTGCATAATTTTTCTTCTGAGTGAGTTATTTTCTTTTTTTATGAGTGTAGCATTTTTAAAATCAAAATTATGGTTGAATTTGTTTCTATGTATGACTAGTGCATTAGGTAAGTTTTTGTTTTTATTAGCTACTTTATTCAATTAATTTCATTTTCGTATTTTGCTTTGATAAAGTCCACACTGGACGAAACGCGTCAGCAATTACCAGTTTTCCTATTGTCATTTTTATTCATAAATATTGTCTTCTCTACTGGTTAAATCAGAGAAATTTTCACACACACACACACACACACACACACACACACACACACACACACACATATATATATATATATATATATATATATATATATATATATATAAATAATATGAAATGGACAAATTCCGAGAATTATTTTAAGACATTTTTATGTTTATACATTCTTTTTATAGATACAAATATTTCAGTAAATGCTCTCTTTTTATAATAAACAGTATTAACAACATTTACCGGCCTGAATGTCCGAGAAATTTTCATTTTTATGTTTATACATTCTTTTTATAGATTTTAAAAAATGTCTTAAACTAATTGCCGAACTTTGTCCATTTCATAATGTGTGACGTCATTTGTTTACATTTGGATACGCATTGAGCAGATATGAATATACGTGAGAGATTCATGGAAGATTGTAGTTTAAAAGCAGTAAAATCGACCTTGCCACCCGAACGATCCTCTGTGGCTCAATCGGTTAAGGCACGTCAGGCTATATGACGGTTCCGTATGGGATACAGGTTCGATTCTTGTCGGATGACGAATATTTTCTATGAATTTGATGTAAGCGAAACAGTGCTCTCTGTAGTATAACAGAGTTAGAAAGTATATATTAATAACTATACATATTATCTACGTAAGTTGTACCACTCAGAGTTTCATGGGCGTACAATCGTCAGGTACTAATAGCTAGGAACTGTTCAATATGGTTGTTTTCAAAAATTTGGGGTCTCATTGGAGCAACGCTATATAAGATATTGATTCAACGTTTAAAATTATTATAATTGAATTTTGGGTATAACAAAGTATGGCGTGTGTGTAAGTAAATAACGTAATATATATATATATATATATATATAAATTATTTATTTAAAAATATTATTCCAACACACTACATAAGAGTTCTCATGTTTCAAAACAATAATAATTATATTTATGCTCTACTTTTGTATCGAGCACTATTTTTTAAAAATAATAACAAAAATACTAAAGAACTTTGGATTATTTACCTAACGAGTTCTTTCCTATTTTCTATATATTTTTCACATCCGGGACGAAATCGAAATATGTTTTTTTTTTTTTTTTTTAATGTGTTATTTATAACGTATACAAAATTTTGGAGCGTGCAGTCGCAACGCTAAGGTTGAATTTTTTTTGAAAATTTAAGAGAGTGTGTTTTTTTTTTACTAATATGGCAATTTGAGAATTTTTTTGTTGCAGGAGTTTATCAGCCAATGTGACATGAACTAAATTGTTCAGTAAATAGAGTAATGTCTCAGTTGGTATCCCGAAAATTTTGCACGTCGTGTCAGTTCTTTTAAATCAAATATGCGGTGCAGTTCAATTTATATTATAATGAAACATTCATACAAAAAATAGATTAGTAAAGTTAATGATATAAAATGGCGAAATCCTTTCGCAAACAAAATTTTAAAGATGGATTAACCTACAAATCACTCGATGAATGTGATGATCCTTTTTTTTTAATTATAAGCTGTATTATGTCTTATTTTATGTATTATGTTAAATACGCAAGTACTTTCGACTGTACATTCAGTCATCTTGAGGCATGAAAATTATTTTGTTTTTGGTAAAATTCAGGTAGCATCCGAGACGAAAAATATAATGCGAATCGAAATATATTTTTTTTAAATGTGTTATTGATATCGGATAGAAATCTGTGGAGCGTGCAGTCGCAACGCTAAGGTTGAATTTTTTTTTTAAATTTAAGTGTCAGCGTTTTTTACTAATATGGCAATTTAAGAATTATTTTTATTGTAGGAGTTTATCAGTCAATGTGGTATGAACTAAATAGTTCGATAAATAGAGTAATGTCTTAGTTGTTTTCACATTTATATATATTCAGTTCGTATTGTCCCCTGTTCTGTCATCCATGAAATAAAAATAATTGTTTGTACGAAAAATAAGGATCTACGTACATCAAATCGTCTTTAAATTAAGTGGCAGCAGAAGAATTATCGTTGAACTTTTAAAAGGTAAGCTTAAACATTAATTCAATACGTAAATGCAGCGATCAATTTTGAGTTCTTCTGTAGTTTATTGATACATATCGCATCGACTCCTCCCTAGCTATTGTGATGATGCCAAACCAAGTGTCCTCCACAGGAGCTAATTTATAATAAAACTGTTATGGGAACTTACCCATAATAATAATGGACTATTCCTGACATTATAAATACTGCGCCTCTCAAGAGGTATGAGGAGATTGTAAGACGAGGAAAGATAATTGAGAGCCTATTGTAAGGACATTGGAATAGTGATACTTGTCGAGACAACATAGTTCACTCTAACCAAATCTAATAGTCATTACTAATACTTCTACTTGTTTGTATTATATTTCTGTTGTAATATATCTTTGTATTTCCATACCTGTGTTCGTGTTATTCTTTCATTGGTTCTAACCTTGGACCATTCACCGTGGTACAAGGAACTTGGACCATAACAAAAACGTACACTGCAATTTTGGATACAAAAAGAAAATAAGTGTTACTCACCTTGAACCATGAAAACAACGATAATGGCTAGTATAATATATTAATATAAATTTTTAACTTCGAATCATCTGGCAACCCTGAATCTGAGTTCAACGAAAATCGTTCCCTGTGCCTAATTTTTCTTGGGCTTTTGAAAGAGCTATGAATTATTGAAATCGAACCACTGGGAGCGGAGAAGTTGCTTAGACACACGCACACACACATACACTGTACTTTATATATAAGATGGAAAATATATATTAAAAGACAAAACCATATGTGAAGAATAATTAATAAGTTTTGATATATATGAAATATGACTTGGAATATCTTGTCAAGTTAGTATTATTAGTACAGCTGAGTTATTGGTCTCTCTTTTCCCACTGAGTCCAAAAAACAAACCAAAGAAAGCAACCACAAGTATGTTGGCTGCAGTTATTTTGTTGTTGTTGTTGTTGTTTTTGTTTTTTTTATTATTATTATTATTATTGTGTTCGTCTCGTGAGGAGGCACGGTGGAGTCAT
>CAHIKZ030000705.1:335000-387500 GCA_903632075.3 Acanthosepion pharaonis | reverse complement strand
CCCATTCTATGGGATTATACCATCTACACAGACAAAAATTGAAGCAAATAGGCGGACATTATTGTCAAAAACCAGAAAGAAAAAAACTTGCCTACTAATTGATATGGCTTGTCCAGTGGATTGTAACATAGCAACCAAGGAATTTGAAAACTATCAAAATACAAAGACCTGGAAATTGAAATAGAAAAATGTGGAAATTGAAAACAAGAATAATACCAGTGGTAATAGGGTGCACTTGGAATTATAAAAAAATGGAACAAAACAACACATTGAAAGAACTCCTTGAAACCCCAGCTTAAGAGACATACAGAAAATTGTCTTATTAAGTACAGCACACACAACTAAGGAGAACTTTGTCTATGTAACGCTAGCAACTTCATCGGAGATAAAAAAAAAAAAAAAAAATGAAATGAACAACACACCACGACCTGCCTAGGTCTTTCCGGACTTGGTAGGTAGTGTGTCCATAGCAGAAATCGAATGATGATGATGATGACAATAATAATAATAATAATAAGAGAGGGTTGTTTGTTTTGTATAAGTTTGAAGGCTGAAGCATATTTGGGGAGTCACATCTAGATTCTTGGGAACACCCTCAATCGGAGACTGTCTCAGCGGAGTGGGTGAGTAACCCGACCTGATGGTATTTCTAATTAGACCCCACCAGCAAGGTTATATGTTGCTTTTATCAAAACCTGTCACCATATCGCCTCCATTTGACTTTGATGCATGTGCTTGCTTTACTCTAATCAGACTCTGTGTCGTGATAGGTACATTGGGTCTTTTTTGTAGTCCAATGAATAATAATAATAATAATAATAATAATAATAATAAGAGAGGGTTGTTTGTTTTGTATAAGTTTGAAGGATGAAGCAGCCAATGAGATTTGGGAGTCACATCTAGATTCTTGGGAACACCCTCAATCGGAGACTGTCTCAGCAGGTGGGTGAGTAACCTGACCTGATGGTATTTCTAATTAGACCCCACCAGCAAGGTTATATGTTGCTTTTTATCAAAACCTGTCACCATATCGCTCCATTTGACTTTTGATGCATGTGTTTGCTTTTACTCTAATCAGACTCTGTGTCGTGATAGGTACATTGGGTCTTTTTTTTTGTAGTCCAATGAATAATAATAATAATAATAATAATAATAAGAGAGGTTGTTTGTTTTGTATAAGTTTGAAGGATGAAGGCCAATGAGATTTGGGAGTCACATCTAGATTCTTGGGAACACCCTCAATCGGAGACTGTCTCAGCGGAGTGGGTGAGTAACCCGACCTGATGGTATTTCTAATTAGACCCACCAGCAAGGTTATATGTTGCTTTTATCAAAACCTGTCACCATATCGCCTCCATTTGACTTTGATGCATGTGCTTGCTTTACTCTAATCAGACTCTGTGTCGTGATAGGTACATTGGGTCTTTTTTGTAGTCCAATGAATAATAATAATAATAATAATAATAATAATAAGAGAGGGTTGTTTGTTTTGTATAAGTTTGAAGGATGAAGCAGCCAATGAGATTTGGGAGTCACATCTAGATTCTTGGGAACACCCTCAATCGGAGACTGTCTCAGCGGAGTGGGTGAGTAACCCGACCTGATGGTATTTCTAATTAGACCCCACCAGCAAGGTTATATGTTGCTTTTATCAAAACCTGTCACCATATCGCCTCCATTTGACTTTGATGCATGTGCTTGCTTTACTCTAATCAGACTCTGTGTCGTGATAGGTACATTGGGTCTTTTTTGTAGTCCAATGAATAATAATAATAATAATAATAATAATAATAATAATAAGAGAGGGTTGTTTGTTTTGTATAAGTTTGAAGGATGAAGCAGCCAATGAGATTTGGGAGTCACATCTAGATTCTTGGGAACACCCTCAATCGGAGACTGTCTCAGCGGAGTGGGTGAGTAACCCGACCTGATGGTATTTCTAATTAGACCCCACCTCAGCAAGTTATATGTTGCTTTTATCAAAACCTGTCACCATATCGCCTCCATTTGACTTTGATGCATGTGCTTGTTTTACTCTAATCAGACTCTGTAATCGTGATAGGTACATTGGGTCTTTTTTGTAGTCCAATTGAATAATACACACAATCCAATAATAATAATTGTTTGTTTTATAAGTTTGAAGGATGAAGCAGCCAATGAGATTTGGAGTAATAATAATAAAGTTGTTTGTTTTGTAAGTTTCTAGATTCACATCTAGGTTCTTGGGAACACCCTCAATCGGAGACTGTCTCAGCGGAGTGGGTGAGTAACCCGACCTGATGGTATTTCTAATTAGACCCCACCAGCAAAGGGTTATATGTTGCTTTTATCAAAACCTGTCACCATATCGCCTCCCATTTGACTTTGATGCATGTGCTTGCTTTACTCTAATCAGACTCTGTGTCGTGATAGGTACATTGGGTCTTTTTTGGTCCAATGAATAATAATAATAATAATAATAATAATAATAAAGAGGGTTGTTTGTTTTTGTATAAGTTTGAAGGATGAAGCAGCCAATGAGATTTGGGAGTCATCTAGATTCTTGGGAACACCCTCAATCGGAGACTGTCTCAGCGGAGTGGGTGAGTAACCTGACCTGATGGTATTTCTAATTAGACCCCACCAGCAAGGTTATATGTTGCTTTATCAAAAAACCTGTCACCATATCGCCTCCATTTGACTTTTGATGCATGTTTGCTTTTACTCTAATCAGACTCTGTGTCGTGATAGGTACATTGGGTCTTTTTGTAGTCCAATGAATAATAATAATAATAATAATAATAATAATAATAAGAGGGGTTGTTTGTTTTGTATAAGTTTTGAAGGATGAAGCAGCCAATGAGATTTGGGAGTCACATCTAGATTCTGGGAACACCCTCAATCGGAGACTGTCTCAGCGGAGTGGGTGAGTAACCCGACCTGATGGTATTTCTAATTAGACCCCACCAGCAAGGTTATATGTTGCTTTTATCAAAACCTGTCACCATATCGCCTCCATTTGACTTTGATGCATGTGCCTTTACTCTAATCAGACTCTGTGTCGTGATAGGTACATTGGGTCTTTTTTGTAGTCCAATGAATAATAATAATAATAATAATAATAATAATAAGAGAGGGTTGTTTGTTTTGTATAAGTTTGAAGGATGAAGCAGCCAATGAGATTTGGGAGTCACATCTAGATTCTTGGGAACACCCTCAATCGGAGACTGTCTCAGCGGAGTGGGTGAGTAACCCGACCTGATGGTATTTCTAATTAGACCCCACCAGCAAGGTTATATGTTGCTTTTATCAAAACCTGTCACCATATCGCCTCCATTTGACTTTGATGCATGTGCTTGCTTTACTCTAATCAGACTCTGTGTCGTGATAGGTACATTGGGTCTTTTTTGTAGTCCAATGAATAATAATAATAATAAGAGAGGGTTGTTTGTTTTGTATAAGTTTGAAGGATGAAGCAGCCAAGGAGATTTGGGAGTCACATCTAGATTCTTGGGAACACCCTCAATCGGAGACTGTCTCAGCGGAGTGGGTGAGTAACCCGACCTGATGGTATTTCTAATTAGACCCCACCAGCAAGGTTATATGTTGCTTTTATCAAAACCTGTCACCATATCGCTCCATTTGACTTTTGATGCATGTGCTTGCTTTTACTCTAATCAGACTCTGTGTCGTGATAGGTACATTGGGTCTTTTTGTAGTCCAATGAATAATAATAATAATAATAATAATAATAATAAGAGAGGGTTGTTTGTTTTGTATAAGTTTGAAGGATGAAGCAGCCAATGAGATTTGGGAGTCACATCTAGATTCTTGGGAACACCCTCAATCGGAGACTGTCTCAAGCGGAGGGGTGAGTAACCCGACCTGATGGTATTTCTAATTAGACCCCACCAGCAAGGTTATATGTTGCTTTTTATCAAAACCTGTCACCATATCGCCTCCATTTGACTTTGATGCATGTGCTTGCTTTTACTCTAATCAGACTCTGTCGTGATAGGTACATTGGGTCTTTTTTTGTAGTCCAATGAATAATAATAATAATAATAATAATAATAATAAAGAGAGGTTGTTTGTTTTGTATAAGTTTGAAGATGAAGCAGCCAATGAGATTTGGGGAGTCACATCTAGATTCTTGGGAACACCCTCAATCGGAGACTGTCTCAGCGGAGTGGGTGAGTAACCCGACCTGATGGTATTTCTAATTAGACCCCACCAGCAAGGTTATATGTTGCTTTATCAAAACCTGTCACCATATCGCCTCCATTTGACTTTGATGCATGTGCTTGCTTTACTCTAATCAGACTCTGTGTCGATAGGTACATTGGGTCTTTTTTTAGTCCAATGAATAATAATAATAATAATAATAATAATAATAAGAGAGGGTTGTTTGTTTTGTATAAGTTTGAAGGATGAAGCAGCCAATGAGATTTGGGAGTCACATCTAGATTCTTGGGAACACCCTCAATCGGAGACTGTCTCAGCGGAGTGGGTGAGTAACCCGACCTGATGGTATTTCTAATTAGACCCCACCAGCAAGGTTATATGTTGCTTTTATCAAAACCTGTCACCATATCGCCTCCATTTGACTTTGATGCATGTGCTTGCTTTACTCTAATCAGACTCGGTGTCGTGATAGGTACATTGGGTCTTTTTTGTAGTCCAATGAATAATAATAATAATAATAATAATAATAATAATAATAATATGAGAATACTGGAAGGGGGTTCATTAGAGCTAAATTACAGAAAATATCAGCATAAAATATTCTATAACTTGAAAAATATAAATTCAGAGAAAATACATACTGTAAGTTATTCGGGACCCTTCCTAACTGGACATTATTATTAACTAGCAGCAGAGCCCGGCGTTGCCCAGGGATGTAACAGTAAGAGATAGATCAAGTATCGACCATCATAAAGACTGAAAAATAAAATTGACAAAGATTATTGTTTAAGGTTGACGGACACTTAATTAGTTTTTTTTTTTTACGAATTGGTCAAACCCAAACTCAAACAAAAACATTGTTTTCAATCATTATGAGTCTACCGATTGAATAGAATTTTTTTTATAAACAATTGTCTTGTTAATGGAATTTTTAAAGCATTCTGAATGTAAAAATAAAGAAAAAAGTGTGCAAGACAATAAGAAACACTACCTGCCAAAAAAAGTGAAGTTTTGTTGAAATCGGTTGAAAATGTAGGAAATCCGATCCCATATATAAACGAACACACACACACACAAACAAACAACCTGGGTTTTATAATAAGTATAACTCGATATGAGATGTCCCCTTTCATTCTCGCGATGCCTCTTAATCGTGTTTTCAAATTGATTTTGTGCAAAAACAATTGTGTTTTTCCAATTTTGGGCGCTGTCAGAACCACCGCAAGGTAATTTTACGTAGTCCTATGAAGTTTTGTTGAAATCGGTTGAAAAATGTAGGAAATCCGATCCAATATATAAACGTACACACACACACACACACACACACACACACACACAACCTGGGTTTTATAATAAGTATGATGATGACTTATGGCAGTTTTTTTCTCAACCACTGTGCCGCGCCATACTAATGTGCCACACGATCCTCTTAAGTGTGCCGCGAGAGTGTGATTGGATTCGAAATCCCTTCATAAATGTTCCTTCTAATATTGAACTTCAGTTATGCGAAGATGAAGAAGAATTAGGCACCATTTCTAGTGATCGGCGACTCAAAAGAAAACATTCGACGGCACCCATTGATACATTTTCCATTGAAATACAAAAGGTCTGTTTGTATTCTCCTAAAGTGATTTGCTCGCTCCACGACTAACCGCTGTTGAACTCACAGTTTGTATTCCACTAAACTGGTTGCCAATGAATGCTAAATCTAGAGACCATAGTGTTTGGAAAAAAGAAATAAATTCATAGCTTTCCAAGCGCGTTTAAATTATTTTATAATAATGTCCTCAACGTTTCCGCTGTTGCTGTCCCGGTTTTCTTCAGGAGTATGTCAATTGTGTACGATTCTGACAATTTCGAACCAAACACTTCATCTAATGTTCTCAACGTTTCAGTATTTCTACCATCGTGCAGTTTGTTTTGTTTTTTTTTTCGGTGTGGAGGTTACTACCCTTCAAGAAATGCATGCAGAAAATTCTAGATCACGTCTAGCGTTTAGCTCTGACCAGTTAAAACACCAGTACTCCCCTGTAACAGATTTACAATCTTTTTCTTTTCATGGATCTATCGATGTTTCCATTGATAAATCGATCTCATCTTTTGAACGCCGGTGAATAAGTGGGCATGGTTCAGCAGAATCGTGTAAGTTCTCAATAATCAATGAAAAAAAAGAAAAACAGATCAGGGCAAAACAATACGAGAGAAAACGGAAAAAGCTTTTTTTTAATGAAAGGCGCGTGTGTTAGGTAAGCGTCTTCGGGTCAGAATGAACGACAAAGCTGTTTTATATATATACTAGCAGCATGGCCCGGCGTTGCCCGTGCTTGATTCAAAAATTGTCCGACTCATACAGCAATCACTATCACTTGACATTTTTGTCTTCCTTGCCTTTAAACGAGTGCCCTTTGCCGTGCTGATGTGCTACATGCCTTACTTCTTGCCTATCTCACACTGCGAATTTTTTCTAAGCTCTATACTAAACATTAAATCTGTTACGAAAAAGAACTAAACAAAAATGAACACAAAACGATCAGCTTTAAAAAAGGACTCGTAACTGAAAAAACCGAATGAAAAATAGAATATTAACAACAAATACTTTTTCACACGCAACCCAGTTCTGCGGAATCAGAATCAACGTTGAGTTTAAGCAAGCGAATGAGCCAATTGGAGTAAAGTGCCATGCAGATTTAAATTTTTCCCACTTGTGACGAATGCAGCTACCGATTTTTTTTTTTTTGGCATGCTAGCATGCTAGTTAACATTCGTGTCAGTCAGCTGTTGGCTCTCACGCTGGCCAATAGAATGTTCCTGCCTATTCGTGGCAACCAGTAGAAAATGGCCGCAAACTACATGAAAACTGCCGTAGAAGCATGAAAAAATCGATTATTTATACTATCGATGGGAGTCGGGAAATGCAAAGTCGTTCTTGGCCCTTTCTGCTAACTTGGTGCATGCATGTAAATTTTGGTGCAAATTGTCGAAAATTGCGGCCATGCATTCGTTACACGCACACATCCTGCCTTTATATATATATATATATATATATATATATAGAGAGAGAGAGAGAGAGAGAGAGAGAGAGAGATTGAATTCGTTAATGTCTGTTTTCATATAAAAGAATACTTAGTTTTGTTTTTCCGTCCTAGGTAAGGTAAGACGTTAAACTACATCCTCTGATCAGGAGGTTTTGAGAAACGTGGAACAACATCTTTATTGCTGGTGTTTCCAGGTCCATCCTGACCCTGGGTGGTAGCACCTGTTAGGGTCCCAACGATGGGCAAATAGTTAACCCCCAAACTGTAAAAAAAAAATAGATTTTAATACCAGAAATATTTTTTAAAAAAATATTACCAGCAATACATTTTTCGAAAAAAAATGTGACCAGCAATAAAAATCTTGTTGGCATTAAATAACCCATTGAGTGTGATATGCCGTAAAACAAACCAAACCAAATCAGTTTTGTTTTTCATTCTGTCATTTTGTCATTAAAATGATTTTCCAATTTGTCTCTTTTTCGGATTTAATATTACACACACACGCGCGCGCACACACACACAAATATATATATATATATATATATATATATATATATATATATATATATATATATATATATATTGAGTGAAAAGTAATCCCTTATTTTATGTAGGGTGGACTCTCCCATCTTGAAAGACGAAAGGAAATCACCTAATCTGAACAAATTAAACTACAAAATCTCCACAAATATTCTTAAATGCCTATAATTGATAAAAGAAGCGATTGGTTTATATCAACGTCATCCCATACTTAATACTTCTCGTTTTCACTCTCGCGTGGTCATGTGTGACGTCACGAGCCGCGTCTCGTATACACGAGTTAACCGTTGCTTTGAAATTTTTCACGCAACAAAAACAGACTATCATTATTGTGTCGTCCGTGTATTGGTTGATATATTGAAATGTAATTGTCACCTTTGATAAAGTGCTGCTGACTGATATCATATATCCTTAACACTATCTCAGTCACATTCCTCAACCCAACATACCAGTAGACGAGATTAGGCTGCCACTTTCTATGATTTTCGCCAACCGGCGAAATTCAATTTGCCCTTTTTTCAACTGATTCATTGTGCAAAAAAAAGACTTATACTGTGAATTATTTAAAATGGACATTTGAAAAAGTAAGTTGAAATAAAAATGTGTTCTTTGAAAAACAGGATATACAAGTCATTAGAGATTTTTAAAAGTTTATTTTTAGAATTAAAGCAAGAAATACATTGCCTATTAAGTATGCCTCCAACAGCTTCTTCTGTCGCACTTCCCGACAGTGGAACTTCCTTCCACTTACTTGCGTCCCTAATAGCTATAATCTTCAAATGTTCAAATGTAATATCAATCGACATCTTCTGATGCCTTGATCCTGATCCCCGTCCTTCTCTATATCCTTTCCTCAAACACCCTTCTTTACTGTTGCTCTCTCTCTCTCTCTCTCTCTCTCTCTCTCTCTCTCTTTGTGTGTGTGTGTGAGTGTGTGTAACCCCTTGCGTGCTAGGGGCACTCCCGCTTTGCTTGGGGTGAAATGCTTGAAAATAGATAAATAAATAAATAAAACTAAAAAAAACTGCCACATGTTAACAGAGTGAGAATGATTTATAAGCCTGCACACATGCACAAAAATCACACACAAGTGTGTACAAACACACACACGCATATTCACACACGCGCGAACACACACACACACACACGCGCGCGCAGAAGAGAAACGCCGTTGAAAAATCTGTTGTTTTTTTTATGTAATCAAATAACGTTTTCTAAAATACAAATTAGCTCTCGAGACATACGCATTTAAATCAGATAAACGAATTCCTAGCACAATACGTCGAGGGAACATGACAGAGTCGAAGCGAGAGAAGGTAGGGGGGTGATAATACAACAACAACAAAAAAACGGGCAGGAAAGAAAGAAAGAAAGAAAGAAAGAAAGAAAGAGATCGAGAGAGAAAGACAGCATAATAGTGAGAAGGATACACACACACATATAGATATATAGATATATATATAAATGCATATAAGAGTATTATAGATCGTGAAAGAGAAAGAAAGAGAGAGAGAACAAAGGTGGAGAAAGGGGCTACATTAGATAAGGCTAAGAAGAGAAAGAGGCTGAAAGCATGTGAGAACGAGAGACAATAAAAGACGACAGGTCAGTCAGATAAATGAATTCTATAAACGAAGATCGAACACTCCTGACACTAAATAAAGAGTGAGAAAGAGAAAGAACACGAAAGAGAAAGAGAGGGGGGAGGGACTATGCCAAAGCATTATGAGAGTGATAATACAAAAAAAAAAGACAAGCAGGAAAGTAAGAAAGAGATCGAGAGAGAAAGACAGCATAATAGTAAGCAAGAGAGAGAAAGAGAAATGAATAGACGACGTGTGTTATAGAGCGAGAGAGAGAGAGGGAGAGATAGAAAGCGAAAGAAAGGGCAAAGGTGAAGAAAGAGGTCTACAGTAGATAAGGGTATGAAGAGAAAGAGGCTGAAAGCATGTGAGAGCGAGAGACATTAAAAGGCGACAGGTCAGTCAGATATTCTACAAACGTAGTAAGAACACTCCTGAAACTAAATGGACAGTGAAAAAGAGAAAGTACACGATAGAGAGGGGGAGATTAAGAGAGAGAGAGAAAGGGAGAGAGAAAGAGAGGTAGAGAGAGAAAGACTATGACAAAAACGGCGTTATGGGAGCGATAATACAAAAAAAACAAACAGGAAAGGAAGAAAGAGCTCGAGAGAGAAATATAGCATAATAATGAGCGAGAGATAGAAAGACAGTATAATAATGGGCACGAGAGAGAAAGCATAATAATGAGCGAGAGAGAGAAAGACAGTATAATAATGGGCTCGAGAGAGAAAGCATAATAATGAGCGAGAGAGAGAAAGACAGTATAATAATGGGCACGAGAGAGAAAGCATAATAATGATCGAGAGAGAGAAAGACAGTATAATAATGGGCACGAGAGAGAGAAAGTATAATAATGAGGCGAGAGAGAGAAAGACTATAATAATGAGCGAGAGAGAGAAAGACAGTATAATAATGGCCTGAGAGAGAAAGCATAATAATGAGCGAGAGAGAGAAAGACAGTATAATAATGGGCACGAGAGAGAAAAGCATAATAATGAGCGAGAGAGAAGACGAAAGTATAATAATGAGCGAGAGAGAGAAAAGACGAGTATAATAATGGGCTGAGAGAAAAGCATAATAATGAGCGAGAGAGAAAAAGCATAATAATGAGCGAGAGAGAGGAAGACAGAATAATAATGGGCTCGAGAGAAAAGCATAATAATGAGCGAGAGAGAGGAAGACAGAATAATAATGGGCCTGAGAGAGAAAGCATAATAATGAGCGAGAGATAGAAAGACAGTAGAGAATAATGGGCACGAGAGAGAAAGCATAATAATGATCGAGTGAGAGAAAGACAGTATAATAATGGGCACGAGAGAGAAAGCATAATAATGAGCGAGAGAGAGAAAGACAGTATAATAATGGGCTCGAGAGAGAAAGCATAATAATGATCGAGTGAGAGAAAGACAGTATAATAATGGGCACGAGAGAGAAAGACAGTATAATAATGGGCTCGAGAGAGAAAACATAATAATGAGCGAGAGATAGAAAGACAGTATAATAATGGGCACGAGAGAAAAGCAAAATAATGAGCGAGAGAGAAAAGACAGTATAATAATGCATGAGAGAAAGCATAATAAGGATCGAGAGAGAGAAAGACAGTATAATAATGGGCACGAGAGAGAAAAGCATAATAATGAGCGAGAGAGAAAAGACAGTATAATAATGGGCGAGAGAGAGAAAGACGAGTATAATAATGGGCTCGAGAGAGAAAAGCATAATAATGGGCGAGAGATAGAAAGCATAATAATGAGCGAGAGACAGAAAGACAGTATAATAATGAGCGAGAGAGAGAAAGCAGTAACAATGAGCGAGAGAGAAAGCATAATAATGATCGAGAGAGAGGAAGACAGTATAATAATGGGCTCGAGAGAGAAAGCATAATAATGAGCGAGAGAGAGGAAGACAGTATAATAATGGGCGAGATAGAGAAAGACATAATAATGGGCTCGAGAAAGATAATAATGAGAGAAAGAAAGTATAATAATGGGGCACGAGAGAAAGAAAGCATAATAATGAGCGAGAGAGAGAAAGACAGTATAATAATGAGCGAGAGAGAGAAAGACAGTATAATAATGCGCTCGAGAGAGAAAGCATAATAATGATCGAGTGAGAGAAAGACAGTATAATAATGGGCACGAGAGAGAAAGCATAATAATGAGCGAGAGAGAGAAGACAGTATAATAATGAGCGAGAGAGAGAAAGACAGTATAATAATGGGCTCGAGAGAGAAAGCATAATAATGAGCGAGAGAGAGAAAGACAGTATAATAATGGGCACGAGAGAGAAAGCATAATAATGAGCGAGAGAGAGAAAGACAGTATAATAAATGGCACGAAAGAGAAAGCATAATAATGATCGAGGAGAGAAAAGACAGTATAATAATGGGCACGAGAGAAAAAGCATAAATAATGAGCGAGAGAGAGAAAAGACAGTATAATAATGAGCGAGAGAGAGAAAGACAGTATAATAATGGGCTCGAGAGAAAAGCATAATAATGAGCGAGAGAGAAAGACAGTATAATAATGGGCACGAGAGAGAAAGTATAATAATGAGCGAGAGAGAAAAGACAGATAATAATGGGTACGAAGAGAAAAGCGAGCAAGAGAGAAAGACAGTATAATAATGGGCACGAGAGAATGCATAATAATGAGTGAGTGAGAGAAAGACAGTATAATAATGGGCACGAGAGAAAAGCATAATAATGAGCGAGAGAGAGAAAGACAGTATAATAATGGGTTCGAGAGAGAAAGCATAATAATGAGCGAGAGATAGAAAGACAGTATAATAATGGGCACGAGAGAGAACGCATAATAATGAGCGAGAGAGAGAAAGACAGTATAATAATGGGCACGAGAGAGAAAGCATAATAATGAGCGAGAGAGAGAAAGACAGTATAATAATGGGCACGAGAGAGAAAGCATAATAATGAGCGAGAGAGAGAAAGACAGTATAATAATGAGCGAGAGAGAGAAAGACAGTATAATAATGATCGAGTGAGAGAAAGACAGTATAATAATGGGCGAGAGAGAGAAAGCATAATAATGAGCGAGAGAGAAAGACAGTATAATAATGAGCGAGAGATAGAAAGACAGTATAATAATGGGAACGAGAGAAAAGCATAATAATGAGCGAGAGAGAAAGACAGTATAATAATGGGCACGAGAGAGAACGCATAATAATGAGCGAGAGATAGAAAGACAGTATAATAATGGGCACGAGAGAGAAAGCATAATAATGAGCGAGAGAGAGGAAGACAGTATAATAATGGGCTCGAGAGAGTAAGCATAATAATGAGCGAGAGAGAGGGAGACAGTATAATAATGAGCGATAGAGAGGAAGACAGTATAATAATGAGCGAGAGATAGAAAGCATAATAATGAGCGAGAGATAGAAAGACAGTATAATAATGGGCACGAGAGAGAACGCATAATAATGAGCGAGAGAGAGAAAGACAGTATAATAATGGGCTCGAGAGAGAACGCATAATAATGAGCGAGAGAGAGACAGACAGTATAATAATGGGCACGAGAGAGAAAGCATAATAATGATCGAGTGAAAGAAAGGGCACGAGAGATAATAATGGGCGAGAGAGAGAACGACAGTATAATAAGCGAGAGAGAGAGAAAGACAGTATAATAATGGGCCTCGAGAGAGAAAATAATAATGAGCGAGAGAGAGAAAGACTGTATAATAATGGGCACGAGAGAGAAAGCATAATAATGAGCAGAGAGAGAAAAGACAGTATAATAATGGGCACGAGAGAAAGCATAATAATGATCGAGAGAGAGAAAGACAGTATAATAATGGGCAATGAGAGAGAACGTACAATAAATGAGCGAGAGAGAGAAAGACAGTATAATAATGGGGAACGAGAGAAAGCATAATAATGATCGAGAGAGAAGACAGTATAATAAATGGGCACGAGAGAGAACGCTTAATAATGAGCGAGAGAGAGAAAGACAGTATAATAATGGGGTATGAGAGAAAAATCATAATAATGATCGAGAGAGAAAGACAGTATAATAATGGGCACGAGAGAGAACGCTTAATAATGAGCGAGAGAGAGAAAGACAGTATAATAATGGGCACGAGGGGGAAAGCATAATAATGAGCGAGAGAGAGAAAGACAGTATAATAATGGGCACGAGAGAGAAGCATAATAATTATCGAGAGAGAGAAAAAGACAGTATAATAATGGGCACGAGAGAGAAAAGCATAATAATGAGCGAGAGAGAGAGACAGTATAATAATGGGGCATTGAGAGAGAACGCATAATAATGAGCGAGAGAGAGAAATACAGTATAATAATGGGCACGAGAGAGAACGCTTAATAATGAGCGAGAGAGAGAAAGACAGTATAATAATGGGCACGAGGGGGAAAGCATAATAATGATCGAGAGAGAAAGACAGTATAATAATGGGCACGAGAGAGAACGCATAATAATGATGAGCAGAGAAATACAGTATAATAATGGGCACGAGAGAAAGCATAATAATTATGAGCGAGAGAGAGAAAGACAGTATAATAATGGGCAACGAGAGAGAAAGCATAATAATGAGCTAGAGAGAAAGACAGTATAATAATGGGAACGAGTGAGAAAGCCTAATAATGAGCGAGAGAGAGTAAGACAGTATAATAATGGGAACGAGAGAGAAAGCCTAATAATGAGCGAGAGAGAGTAAGACAGTATAATAATGGGCACTAGAGAGAACGCATAATAATGAGCGAGAGATAGAAAGACAGTATAATAATGGGCACGAGAGAGAAAGCATAATAATGATCGAGAGAGAGAAAGACAGTATAATAATGGGCACGAGAGAGAAAGCATAATAATGATCGAGAGAGAGAAAGACAGTATAATAATGGGCACGAGAGAGAACGCATAATAATGAGCGAGAGAGAGAAAGACAGTATAATAATGGGCACGAGAGAGAAAGCTTAATAATGAGCGAGAGAGAGAAAGACAGTATAATAATGGGCACGAGAGAGAAAGCATAATAATGATCGAGAGAGAGAAAGACAGTATAATAATGGGCACGAGAGAAAAGCATAATAATGATCGAGAGAGAAAAGACAGTATAATAATGGGCACGAGAGAACGTGCATAATAATGAGCGAGAGAGAGAAAGACAGTATAATAATGGGCACGAGAGAGAACGCATAATAATGAGCGAGAGAGAGAAAGACAGTATAATAATGGGCACGAGAGAGAAAGCATAATAATGATCGAGTGAGAGAAAGACAGTATAATAATGGGCACGAGAGAGAAAGCATAATAATGAGCGAGAGAGAGAAAGCATAATAATTAGCGAGAGAGAGGAAGACAGTATAATAATGAGCGAGAGAGAGAAATCATAATAATGAGCGAGAGAGAGGAGGACTGTATAATAATGAGCGAGAGAGTTAAAGCATAATAATGAGCGAGAGAGAAAGCATAATAATGAGCTAGAGACAGGCAGACAGTATAATAATGAGCGAGAGAGAGAAAGCATAATAATGAGCGAGAGAGTGAAAGCATAATATTGAGCGAGAGAGAGAGAAACAGTATAATAATGAGCGAGAAAGAGAAAGCATAATAATGAGCGAGAGAGAGGAGGACAGTATAATAATGAGCGAGAGAGAGAAAGCATAATAATGAGCGAGAGAGAGGAGGACAGTATAATAATGAGCGAGAGAGAGAAAGCATAATAATGAGCGAGAGAGAGAAAGACAGTATAATAATGAGCGAGAGAGAGAAAGCATAATAATGAGCGAGAGCGAGTGAGAGACTGTATAATAATGGGCACGAGAGAGAAAGCATAATAATGAGCGAGAGAGAGAAAGACAGTATATTAATGGGCACGAGAGAGAAAGCATAATAATGATCGAGAGAGAGGAAGACAGTATAATAATGGGCACGAGAGAGAAAGCATAATAATGAGCGAGAGAGAGAAAGACAGTATATTAATGGGCACGATAGAGAATGCATAATAATGATCGAGAGAGAGGAAGACAGTATAATAATGAGCGAGAGTGAGAAAGCATAATAATGAACGAGAGAGAGGAAGACAGTATAATAATGAGCGAGAGAGAGAAAGCATAATAATGAGCGAGAGAGAAAGACAGTATAATAATGGGAACGAGAGAGAAAGCATAATAATGATCGAGTGAGAGAATGACAGTATAATAATGGGCACGAGAGAGAAAGCATAATAATGATCGAGTGTGAGAAAGACAGTATAATAATGGGCACGAGAGAGAAAGAATAATAATGAACGAGAGAGAGAAAGACAGTATAATAATGGGCACGAGAGAGAGGAAGACAGTATAATAATGAGCTTGACAGAGAAAGACAGTATAATGAGCTCGGGAGAGAAAAAATGGATAGACGATGTGTTATAGAGCAAGAGAAAAAAGAGATAAAGAAAGTGAGAGAGAGATTTTTTTTTTGTTTTTCTTTTACAATGATGTTCACTCGGTACAAGACCCGACAGGCACTCGAGGGAGAAGGTTACAGTGTAAGAGGCACAGTTTATGAGGATATGGGGGGAAGATAATGGTTAACCCTAGACTTGGAGGCACAGAGTCTCCCTGAGGAAATACCTGTTCTTCGCGATCGGTGAAAGTTCTGGAATCGGTCAGTGATGATAAATCCTCACTAGTCTGAGAGTGAGAGATAGGAGGAGAGAGGCGGTGGGCGGGGGGGAGAAAAGGAGAAATAAAAGAAATAGAAAGAGAGAGAGAGCAAAGAAAAAGAAAGAGAATAGAAGCGAGAAGGCCAGGAAGAGAAAGAGAAAGAAGTTGAATAATATATGAGAGTGAGAGATAGGGAAGAACACGAAAAGGGAGAATGAAACAGAGAAAGAACACGAGAGAGAGAGAGAGAGAGAGAAATTGTAAGGCGAGGAAGAGAAAGAAGTTCAATGTGTATGAGAGCGGGAGGGAAGGCAAAAGACAATATTTAAATCAGATAATTTAACTCTCGAAACGTGAAACAAGCACCCCTAACAGGAAAAGACGAATGAAAAAGAGAAAGAACATGAGAGAGAGGGGGGGAGAGAGGGAAAGTGAGAGAGTGAAAAGGTGAAGAAAGAGACAAGAAGCGAGAAGGATAGAAAGAGAAAGAGGTTGAATCCGAGAGATATGGCAAAATACAGCACTTAAAAAAAAACTCTCCAGACCTAAAACAAAATCCAAATATTCCTAAAAAAAAAAAGAAAAAGAGAGAAAAAAGGAGAGAAAAAAAAATAAATGGAACAAGTGCGTGATCAAGAGTACAAGCTTGAGAGTGAAACGATACAGAATGCTAGAAATAGAGAGAGAGAGAGAGAGAAAGAAACGGACATAGAGATGCGTGTATTCGTGAGCGAAAGAGACAGAGAATAAGAAAACATCATGACAGAACAGATAGAGCTTATAAGAGAGAAAACGAGCAAGGGTTTAACATCGGGAGAGACAGAAAGAAAAAACAAAAAGAAAAACTATACAAATAAGACTAGACACCCCCCCATAAGCCCGTTGAATTATTTTTAAAAGCAGTTCATCATACAAAATAATGAGGTAACAATATCATCAATTTTATTATCAATTAGATTTAAAGCGGCCCTATCCGGCGACATTTAAGCTAGCTCCTGCGTAGGACTCTTGATTGGGCCTTCATCGCAATAGCCAGGGAGAAGTACATGAAATAGCCAACGATAAACTATAGAAGACCTCAAAGATGATCGCTCCATTTAAGTATTGCATTAATATTTAAGCTTACCTTTTAAAAGTTCAAGGAGAATTCTTTTCCTACCACTTAAATTTAAAGACAATTTGATGTACTTTCCCTACAAACAATTATTTTTATTTCATAGTGACTTTCGCTGGATTTCGCAAATTTATTTCCAATTTATAACGATTGTTATCATGCAAAAAAAAAAAATTCGTTGCAAAAAATCTCGTAAAAATATCACTGAAAACAATGGCAGGAATGAAAACTTGGAAATTCAAGATTTCAGGATTGCGCGCTCGGATCAGGCCCGGAATGTTTTTAATTTGCTCCCGGAGTCGGTCTGATTCCAAAATGCTATGCTATGCTATGCTGGGCTATGGCCTTTATGAGTAAAGTTGAAAAAATGTGACACATTGACACACCGACATTCGCATTTATTATATAGATTACACATATTTGAATTTGTTTTTAGAAACAGCAAAGATTATCGTGAAAACTTGGAGTAATAGCTTAAAACAGATGTCGCTATTATAATAAGTATATTTTTTATTATACACTAGCAGCATGGCCCGGCGTTGCCCGTGCTTGATTCAAAAATCGTACGACTCATACAGCAATTGCCCTTCCTTGCCTCTAAAGGAGTGCCCTTTGCCGTGCTGATGTTGCTACATGCCTTACTTCTTGCCTATCTCACACTGCGATTTTTTTCTAAGCTCTATACTAAACATTAAATCTATTACGAAAAAAGAACTAAACAAAATGAACACAAAACGATCAGCTTTAAAAAAGGACTCATAACTGAAAAAACCGAATGAAAAATAGAATATTAACAACAAATACTTTTCACACCCAACCCAGTTCTGCGGAATCAGAATCAACGTTGAGTTTAAGCAAGCGAATGAGCCAATTGGAGTAAAGTGCCATGTAGATTTAAATTTTTCCCACTTGTGACGAATACAGCTATCGATTTTTTTTTTTTTTTTTTGCAAACTAGCATGCTAGTTAACATTTATGTCAGTCAGCTGTTGGCTCTCACGCAGGCCAATAGAATCTTCCTGCCTATTCGTGGCAGCCAGCTATTGGCTCTCACTCTGGCCAGTAGAAAATGGCCGCAAACTACATGAAAACTGCCGTAGAAGCATGAAAAAAATCGATTATTTCCACTATCGATGGGAGTTGCGAAATGTAAAGTCGGTCGTGGCCTTCCCACTAACTTGGAGCATGTGCTTGTAAATTTTGGTGAAAATCCGTCGAAAATTGCGGCCGTGAATTCGTTACACACACACACACACACACACACACACACACACACACACACACACGCACACATCCTGATTTTTATAGATAGAGATACTTGTTCTTCCCGCGTATTTACAGGGTGCGATGGGTAAATTGTCGACCTTTTATATTTTTAATTTCGCGCATGCGCGTTGTTTGTTTTTGATTTTGTCGACTGCACCGTATAGTAGGGTCAGTTGGGCACCATCTGTGAAAAAAAGAGCAGCATGATGCAATTCAGCTTCACAAAAATGGTTTCAAACATAATATTATTCTAATTTAGTTTTATGATAACTCCTATTTTATTTTACGGCAATTTTGAAAATAATTTTTGTAGCTGTACATAATACGCACCCCTGATTTTGCTTATTATTTTTTTTAGAAAAAATGCGTATTATACATGGAAAATTATGGTAATATGCAAGTGTCTGTCGATATACGCGGACTGATATAAGAATATATATTGAAAACAAATACTCAATTTCCTATTAAAAATACCGTAAAAACAGAAAAACGGCCCTAGCTAAAGGACCCCTTGTCTAATATTAAATTTGACACTCGGCAGCGATTCAAGGTACAAACTTTCTTTCTATGTGCCGTGTCCTTTCAGGACGTAGGCGATCATGGCTCTCCACCTCCCTCTATCCCTTGCATCTCTCAAGTTCCTTCCCTCTGCTTCCTTCTCTAGACCATGTTCTGTCATCCACTTGCTCAAGCTCGCCAGGTATGTCACGCACTGCTTTCTTTGATCTCTCTTTCCCTCTATTCGACCCGTGAGTATCAGATTCTCCAGGCCCTCTTTCCTCATTATGTGTCCCAGAAACTTCAGCTGCCTCTTCCCAGAAATTCTTTTCCCTCTACCCTCTGTTCGACCCGTGAGTATCAGATTCTCAGGCCCTCTTTCCTCATTATGTGTCCCAGAAACTTCAGCTGCCTCTTCCTCTCTTTCCCCTCTATTCGACTCGTGAGTATCAGATTCTCCAGGCCCTCTTTCCTCATTATGTGTCCCAGAAACTTCAGCCGCCTCTTCCCTCTTTTCCCTCTATTCGACTCGTGTCCCAGTATCAGATTCTTCCAGCCCTCTTTTTCCTCATTATGTGTCCCAGAAACTTCAGCTGCCTCTTCCCTCTCTTTCCCTCTGTTCGACCCGTGAGTATCAGATTCTCCAGGCCCTCTTTCCTCATTATGTCCCAGAAACTTCCAGGCTGCATCTTCCCTCTCTTTACCTCTGTTCCGACCCCGTGAGTATCAGATTCTCCAGGCCCTCTTTCCTCATTATGTGTCCCAGAAACTTCAGCTGCCTCTTCCCTCTCTTTCCCTCTATTCGTCCCGTGAGTATCAGATGGTCTAGGCCCTCCTTCCTCATTATGCGTCCCATGAACCTCACCTACCTCTTCCTGGTGTTAACTATGAGCCCCCTGCTTGTCTGCATCGTAAGACCTCATCGTTGCTCACACGCTCAGTCCATGATATCCTGAGCATCCTTCTGTAGAATCACATCTCCGTCGCCTCGAGTCTCTTCTTCATCTTTGAGGAAATCGCCCAACATTCGCTGCCGTAAAGAATTACAGATGTCACCTAAGGGTTCAGTTTTTGTTTTTTTTTGGGGGGGGGTCACGAAAAGCGCAGTCTTTTCTTCGCTACCAAAGAAATCCTCCTGTCTAGCAATACTCTGCCAAGGTTTTGGAATACGTCTTTGGCCATCCCAATACGTCTACAGATCTCAGTGTCGCACTTAACGTTCTCTGTCAAAACGCTTCCCAGATATTTAAACTTCCGCATCTGTTTGATTCTAATGTCCTCGATTTTCAAATCGCATTTCGGGCTCATGCCTTTTACTGATGACCATGCATTCTGTCTTCTTGTAGTCTATGCTTAGTCCTTTCTTCTCGCTCTCTTCTCGTTTCTCTTCCCTGTCTGCTATCAGTACTGTGTCATCTGCGTATCTTATGTTGTTATGATTGTGGACGCCAATGCTAAAATTACTGTGTATTTTCTTTTTTTTTTTTTTTTTAAGTACAAGTCCACACTTTCTTCGCATTCTGTCAGGATTTCCCCGCTGTATGGGTTGAACAGGTCCGGTGAGAAGACGCATCCTTGCCTTACGCCCCTTTCTATTTTTATATATTCACTGAACTCGTTCTCTAAGCGCCTGTATGCTATTTGCTACCAGTAGAGGTTCTTGGTTATTCTGGTATCTTTCCCGAATATATCGAGGTTGCTGAGCAGTTCCATCGGATCCTTGTGATATACTTTGCCCAGCTTTTAAAATGCATCCTTGGCCATCCCAATACGGTCTACAGATCTCAGTGTCACATTTACCGTCCTCTGCCAGAACGCTTCCCAGATACTTAATCTTCCGCGTCTGCTTGGTTCTTGCGTTTCTGACCTGCACATCGCATTTCGGGCTCATCCTCTTACTGACGACCATGCTCTCCGTCTCCATGTCGTTTATACTTAGTCCTTTCTCCTTACTCTCCATCGATACCTTCTGTAGGAGATTTTGTCATTTCTTTTCCGTGTCTGCTATCAGTACTGTGCCATCTGCGTATCTAATATTGTAAAGATTGTGGCCGCTAATGCTAAATCCCGATAGGGTTTCCAATTCTCTCTGAATTACCTCGCTGTATAGGTTGAGCAGGTCAGGTAAGATGACACATCCTTGCCTTTACGCACCTTTCTATTTTTATCCTCCCTAAATCGGTTGGGATATTATCTATCGTTTAAGATATATATATATATATATACAGTGTATCACAAAAGTGAGTACACCCCTCACATTTCTTCAAATATTTAAGTATATCCTCTTCATGGGACAGCACTGAAAAATTACCTTTGACACAATAAAAAGTAGTCTGTCTGCAGCATATATAACAGAGTTAATTTCTTTTCCCTCAAAATAACTCAAAATATAGCCATTAAAAGCTAAATCCTGGCAACAAAAGTGAGTACACCCCTAAACTACACCCTAAAAAAAAAGTGAGTACACCCCAAGAAACTACACCCCTAAATATCGAAATTGAGTACTGGCTTTCATTTTCCCTCCAAAATGTCATGTGACTCATTAGTGTAACTATGCCCATATGTTCATGGGCAACAGGTGTATTTAAATTTGTAGTGCAGCTCTAACACTCTCTTACCGGTCACTGAAAGTTCCAACATGGCACCACATGGCAAAGAACTCTCTGAGGATCTTAAAAAAACGTATTGTTGCACTACATAAAGATGGCCAAGGCTACAAGAAGATTGCCAACACCCTGAAACTGAGCTGCAGCACAGTGGCTAAGGTCATCCAGCATTTTAAAAGAGCAGGGTTCACTCAGAACAGGCCTCGGGTAGGTCGTCCAAAGAGGCTGAGCGCACGTGCTGAGCGTCACATCCAAATCCTTTCTTTGAAAGATCGGCGTAGGAGTGCTGTTAGCATTGCTGCAGAGATTAAAGACATTGGGATTCAGCCTGTTAGTGTTCAGACCATACGCCGCACACTACATCAAATTGGTGTGCATGGCTGTCACCCCAGGAGAAAGCCTCTTCTGAAGGCAATACACAAGAAAGCCTGCAAACAGTTTGCTGAAGACATGTCAACAAAGCCCATAGATTACTGGAACCATGTCCTATGGTCTGATGAGATGAAATTTAATTTGGTTGGTTCTGATGGCCTTAAGCATGTGTGGCGGCGACCAGGTGAGGAGTACAAAGATAAGTGTGTCATGCCTACAGTCAAGCATGGTGGTGAGAATGTCATGGTCTGGGGATGCATGAGTGCTGCAGGTATTGGAGAGTTACATTTCGTTGAGGGAAACATGAACTCCAACATGTACTGTGAAATACAGCAGAGCATGATCCTCTCCCTCCAGAAACTGGGTCGCAGAGCAGTGTTCCAGCATGACAATGACCCCAAACACACATCCAAGACAACCACTGCTTTACTGAAGAGGCTGAGGGTAAAGGTGATGGACTGGCCAAGCATGTCTCCAGACTTGAACCCAATAGAACATCTTTGGGGCATCCTCAAGCAGAAGGTGGAGATGCGCAGAGTCTCAAATATCCGCCAGCTCCGCGACGTCGTCATTGAGGAGTGGAAGAGTATTCCAGTGACTACCTGTGAAGCTCTGATAAACTCCATGCCCAGGAGAGTAAAGGCAGTTTTGAATAATGATGGTGGCCACACAAAATATTGACAATTGACATGTTGTATGTTAATATTGACAACTTTTCCTAAGGGGTGTACTCACTTTTGCTGTCAGGGATTCAGCTTTTAATGGCTATATTTTGAGTTATTTTGAGGGAAAAATAAATTAACTCTGTTATATATGCTGCATACAGGCTACTTTTCATTGTGTCAAAGTGTCATTTTGTCAGTGTTATCCCATGAAGAGATATACTTAAATATTTGAAGAAATGTGAGGGGTGTACTCACTTTTGTGATACACTGTATATATATATATATATATATATATATATATATATATATATATATATATATAAATTATCTATTTAAAAATATGATTCCATCGCTACATAAGAGTTCACATGTTTCAAAACAAGAGCCGAAAACTTCAATATAATTATTTAAATTAAATTGAATTAAAGTACCAAGATCTGTTCCATCTTCAAGCGAAATGTTTTTTTGAATAACTAATTCCTGAAATTTACGCGTTTTATAAGCATATTCATTATTAAAATTAAAATTACTATGGTAACAGCTAGAGCAATTATTTAAAAAAAAAGGGGCTTAAGGGTTAATAATTTGTATCAATATCTCAGTTACATTCAAAGAGGTCAAGTCATGTTAAGGTTGGGGTGTCGAAACTTAAAGCGGAATATGACATCGTCTAGTCTGGTTAAGTGTCTATGGAAATTTATTTATTTATTTTATTTTATTTTATTTTTCCTGAAAGGGTTTTGTGTATATAAAAAACTGTCATAATTCGCTAACATTTGTTTTTTTTTTTTTTGACGACTTCATAAAGGTTTTTTTTTTATTGGGTAGGGCATTTAAACTTTTTATTTAGACTATGGAGTTTAAAATTTGTATTTATTATTTTATTGTTTGTTTGTTTTTTCATGCTAATTATTCAATGCAAAAATTTGATGATGTCGGCAAAAAAACGTTAACTCATGTCTATTGCTTAATAAATTTTCCTTATTTAGAAACTTGATAATGTGTAGTTTTTCATGTAGGCATAAAGGGCATGGGTCATCCCAAGTTTTACAAGTTCTAGTTTTGTTTATAATTTTCCATTTTACTTTTGGTGTTTTATTCATTTCCTTCAAATGCCCAAAATATTTAGATAGAGATGTCTGATTTCTTTTATTAATATTGCTGAAGGAGCACTTATCTTGCCTCCACCTGGTTTTAAATTCATTCTTCGTAGACCCAATGTATATCATATTAGGACTCTCAATGGATGAAATAGTACATTTGTATACCACAGATTTTACGCGGCATATATTTTCCAATGGGCAGTCTTCTGGGTTTCTACAATCACATAATTTTTCACTATTTTTGTCTAATTTAAGTGTAGGGTTTTTATTAATACTATTCAGGCATGGGGGTTTATTCAGGATTTTATTATTGTGTTTTTTTTATTATACTTTCTAGATTTTCAGTGCAACTGTAGCTTAATTTTTAGGGTGTTTTTATTATATATATATATATATATATATATATATATATATATATATATATATATATATATATATATATATGCGTATACATGTTTAGGGTTTTAGTATTATACGGGTGTGTGCAAATATAGGTATACAGTAATGAAAAACAAGAGTATAAAACATATTGCATTGATTATACATAAATATCAATAATGATATAGCAATGGTATATAAACTTACTATATACCTACTTTTGCAGCCCTATCGAGATAAATGAATTCTCGAATCATAATACACTCCTGACACTACAGAGAGGCTCCGGGAGAAGGTAGGCGATGAAAGAGGAGGAGAGCACAAGAAACATAGAAGAAAGGGAGAAATAGAACACGGTAGGGAGAGGGAGAGAGAAATTGATAGAGAGTGAATGTAATAGATAGAACGAGAGTGAGAGAACGAGAGAGAGAGAAACAGAGAAAAGAGAGAGGGGACAAAGAGAAAAGAAACGGTACACACTACAAGAGAGAAGACTAGGAAAGAGAAAGAGGTAGAATAAGAGAGGTGGAGAGTGTGTGTGTGTGAGTGAGAGGGAGAGCAAAGTGTGTATTTAAATCAGATAAATAAACCTTGCGAACATAAAGGAAACGACCCAAACACTGTACAACGAGAGAGAAATAGAGAGAGAAAAATAGAGAGAAATAGAGAGAGAAAAATAGAGAGAGAAAAAGAGAGAGAAATAGAGAGAGAAAAAGAGAGCGGGAAAAAGAAATAAAGAGAGAAAGAGTGAGAGAAATAGAGAAGCAGAAAGCGAGAGAAATAGAGAGAGAAAATAGAGAGAAATAGAGAGGGAAATAGTGAAAGAAATAGAGAGAAATAGAGAGAGAAAAAAAGAGAGAGAATGAGAGAGATACAGAGAGAAAAAGAAGGAGAAATAGAGAGAGAAAATAGACAGAGAAAAAGAGAGAGAAATAGAGAGGGAAATAGTGAAAGAAATAGAAACAAATAGAGAGAAAGAAAGAGAGAGATACAGAGAGAAAAAGAAGGAGAAATAGAGAGAGAGAAATAAAGAGAGCGGGAAAGAAAAATAAAGAGAGAAAGAGTGAGAGAAATAGAGAAGCAGAAAGCGAGAGAAATAGAGAGAGAAAATAGAGAGAAATAGAGAGGGAAATAGTGAAAGAAATAGAGACAAATAGTGAGAGAGAAAAAGAGAGAGAAATAGAGAGAGAAAAAGAGAGCGGGAAAGAGAAATAAAGAGAGAAAGAGAGAGAGAAATAGAGAAGCAGAAAGCGAGAGAAATAGAGAAAAATAGAGAGAGAGAAAAAGAGAAAGAATTACAGAGAGAAATACAGGGAGAAAAAGGGCGAGAAATAGAGAGAGAAAATGAGAGTGAAAGAAATAGAGAGAAAAAGAGAAAGGTTAAAGAAATAATTACAGAGAGAAATTAAGAGAGAAATTAAGAGAGAAAAAGAGAGAGTGAAAGAGCGATAAATAGAGAGAGTAAAAGAGAGAGAAACAGAGAGAAAAAAGATAGAAATAGAGAGAGAGAAAGAGAAAGATATAGAGAGAAAAAGAGAGAGAAAAGAGAGAGAAATAGAAAAAGAAATAGAGAGAGAAAATAGAGAGACCACTAGAAAAAAAACGAGCAAGAAGGCGGTGTAGAGGGCGAGAGTACAAGAAAACAAGAAAAAAAAGAGAAAGAGAGCGAAAGAGAAACACAGTAGAGAGAGAGAGAGAGAGAGAGAGAGAAAGGAAAAGTCTAAAAGAAAGAAGGCTAGCAAGAGAGACAGGTTGAGAGAGAGAGCGGAAGTGAGACGGAGAGAAAAGTGTGCATTTAAATCAGATATTAAACTCTGCAAACATAAAACAAACGCTGTAATGGTTAACAAGCTAAAGCAATTACGACAGAATAGTGCGCTCGATCCTCACTTGGTGCCCATTGCTTTCAGCCTTGTGCCACATCTAAGATATACTTTGAAAATCACCATAAAACAAAAGCTCCTAACACAGTACAATGGGAGAGAACATGAAAAAAAAAGGTGAACAAAAAGGCCGGGGGTGGGGAGTGAGAGTGCAAGAATACAAGAAAGAAAGGGAGAAAGAGAGTGAAGGAGAAATATAATAGTGTGTGTGAGAGGGAGAGAGTGTAATCGATAGAGAATGAGAGTTATAGATAGAGCGAGATTGAGCGAAAGAGAGAGAGGGGGAGAAAAAAGAGAGGACAAGGGGAAAGGAATAGAGACATACTATAAGAGAGAAGGCGAGCAAGAAAAAGAGACTGGGAGAGAGAGAGAGGGGGGGACAGAGAAAGAGCAAAGTGTGCTTTTAAATTAGATAAATGAATTTCACAAACACAAATCAAACACTCCGAACAACGACAGAGAAGGAAAGATACAAAGAGACAGAGAGAGTAAGGAGAGACTGCGAGAGAGAACGGGCGAGCAAGAAGGTGATGGGAGGGGGAAAGAAAGAAGAAAACAAGCACGTGAACGAAAACGAGAGAGAAAGAGAGCACAATAGTGAGAAGGCAAGTGAGCAAGCGATGGAGAGAGATCGCGTTTTAGAGAGAGGGGGCGAGAGACAAGAGGAGAGATACAGCAAAAGCAAATTTCAAAAGAGATTAAAGAAAAAGAGAAAAGAGAGAAGACAAGAAAGAGAAAGAGGTTGAGAGTATGAAAGAAAGAGAGGGAAAACAAGAGAGGGAAAACAAGAGAGTAATGGGTATAGAGCGAGTAGTAGTAAGAGGGTTATAGGGAGTAAGCAAGAAAGAAACAAGAGAGTGAGCAAGAGAAAAAAAAACGAGGAAGAATTGGTGAGAGAGAGAGAAACATAGTAGAATAGTGAGAGGAAAAGTTAATGAGAGATAGATAAAGAGCGAGTGAGAGAGAGAGGAGACGATTTAGATATAGTAAGAGAGAACGGGAGAATAAAGAAAAAGAAAGAGAGATGATGAGTACTAGAAAGAGGTTGAGAGTGTGAAAAACAGAGGGAGAGCAAAAGAGTGAGAGACAAGTGAGAGAGCAATAAAGAAATAGAGACAGAGAGAGAGAACGATAGTATGAATAGGCCTGAGAGAGAAATGAATATAGAGCGAGTAGGAGATAGAGAGCAATAGGGTGTAAGCGAGAAAGAGGTTAGAAAGAGTGAAAGAGAGAAAAAGAGGGAGGTGGCGAGCCAGAAGGAACCGGGGAGAGAGGAAGATAGTGAGAAAAAAGAAGAGAGAGCATTCAAGGGGGTGAGCGATGAGAAAAGAGAAAGAAAAAATGAAAAGGTAGACAGAGAGTCAAAGAGAGAAAGATCAAGAAAGACAACATGTAACAGAGAGTGGGATATAGCAGAGAGACAGAGAGAGAGAGAGAGATAAGCATGCAAAAAGTGTTGGAGAGAGATGGAGAGAATAGGAAATAGCAATGGAAAGCGAGCGATAGAAAGAGAAAAGTGTGATAGTGAGAAACGATGTAAGAGAGAGAGGGGTGATAATGAGAGCAAGGGTGAGAGAGAGAGAGAAAGCTATAGAGCGAAAGCGGGACAATAGGGAGTGTGTGTGAGAGAGAGAGTAGAGAGTAGGGAGCAAGCAATAGCGAGCGATAGAAAGAGTTAATGACAGTGAGAAACGTTGTAAGAGAGAGAGAGAGGATGATAATGAGGGCAAGGATGAGGGAGAGAGAAAGAGTAAACGATAGCGAGAGAGCGTGACAATAGAGTGAGAGAGAGAAAAGACAGTATGGAACAAGCAATAGAGACCGATAGAGAAAGTGAATGATAGTGAGAAACGGTGTATAAGAGAGAGGGTGATAATGAGGGCAAGGATGGGGGAGAGAGAAAGAGTAAGCGATAGCGAGAGAGCGTGACAATAGAGTGAGAGAGAGAAAAGACAGTATGGAACAAGCAATAGCAAATGATAGAAAGAGTTAATGACAGTGAGAAACGTTGTAAGAGAGAGAGGGGGGATGATAATGAGGGCAAGGATGAGGGAGAGAGAAAGAGTAAACGATAGCGAGAGAGCGTGACAATAGAGTGAGAGAGAGAAAAGACAGTATGGAACAAGCAATAGCAAATGATAGAAAGAGTTAATGACAGTGAGAAACGTTGTAAGAGAGAGAGGGGGGATGATAATGAGGGCAAGGATGAGGGAGAGAGAAAGAGTAAACGATAGCGAAGAGCCAATAGAGTGAGAGAGAAAAAGACAGTATGAACGACGACAAATGATAGAAAATCGTTAATGACAGTGAGAAACGTTGTAAGAGAGAGAGGGGGGATGATAATGAGGGCAGAATGAGGGCGAGAAAGAGTAAACGATAGAGAGAGCGTGACAATAGAAGAGAGAAAAGACAGTATGGAACAAGCAATAGCAAATGATAGAAAGAAATGACAGTGAGAAACGTTGTAAGAGAGAGAGAGGGGATGATAATGAGGGCAAGGATGAGGTGAGAGAGAAAGAGAAACGATAGCGAGAAAGCGTGACAATAGAGTGAGAGAGAAAAGACAAATAAGCAATATTTTTCAAAGAGTTAATCCACAGTGAGAAACGTTGTTCTGATAATGATTCAAATCCATGGCTTCAATGTCTTGATTGGAACCAAAGACCGACAAAAAGTTTTTGAGAAACGGTGTAAACTTAATGACAAAATGGGGAGAGAGAAAAAAAAAATAATACATTTTTTTTTAAGAGAGAGAGAGATTCAGTAAAATAGAGACCGATAGAGAGAACGTTTGATAGTGAGGGCGATAATGAGAGCAGGATGAGAGAGAGAGAGTAAGCGATAGAGAGAGAGAGAGTTACAATAGAGAGAGAGAAAGACAGTGAGAACCGGAGTAGAAAAGAATGTGAGCGACGACAAGAGAAAAATCGTTAAGCATAACGTCAAGTTGAGAGAGAGAGGGAACTATGCCCTTGAATCAGAGAACAATGAAGAGAGAAAGGGATAGAGAGAATAGAAGAAAGCTAAGGAGAAAGAGAGAGAAAGAGAGAGAGAGAGAAAGAGAAAGTCGCTGTGACAACAGCAGATGCACTCGAGACTCGAAACGGAAAGAAAATACAAATATATTTTTCAATTATCCACATGCGGCTTCTCTTATTCAAATCCATGGCTTCTGTCTTGATTGGACCAAAAGCGACAAAGTTTTTCAGCCTCAAACTTAATAACAAAAGACAAAAAAAAATAATACATTTTTTTTACCTGATTTCATTCCGTAAAATGACGCTTTCGCACACATTTTCACACCTTGAATAAATATTTATTTTACTATAAAATTACATATATCATCGTACTGATTTTATAGTCAAATAACATAAGAATTATGCCCTTGAATCAGCTATTTTGGCTGAGTACGTAGAACCCTTATTTCCGAAATGATTTTAGTTCAAGAATATATATATATATATATATATATATATATATATACACGAAACCTTCACCATTGGAAATGATGTTTTACTTGTCGAGCTGGAACTGATTTTACTATACGTTTTACGAATGCATTGGAAATGATTTATATATATATATATATGCATATGGATATATATAGAAATGATTTTACTATAAGAATGAATTGGAAATGATTTATTATAAGAATGCATTGGAAATGATTTTACTATAAGAATGCATTGGAACTGATTTTACTATAAGAATGCATTGGAACTGATTTTACTATAAGAATGCATTGTAAATGAATTTTAAATGGTTTTACAAGAATGCATTGGAAATGATTTTACTATAAGAATGCATTGCAAATGATTTTACTATAAGAATGTATTGGAAACAAATTTACTGTAAGAATGCATTGGAGCTATTGCAACTGAATAGTGAAGTTCGATCCTCATCTGTTACTCCCTACTTTCAGCTTTGTGCCACATCTAAGCTACGCTTGGAAAATCACCATATATATATATATATATATATATATATATATATATATATATATATATATACCGGGTGTAGCAGCAAAATTGTCCAACTCGTGTAACAGCACGGGATAATTGTCCATCCCACTAAATGTTTAATATCTAAAAAAAAAGAAAAAAGAAAAGAACGAGTTTTCAAGGTTTTCACAGAATACGTTTAGCCATCTTGACATCATTTGTCGTAAGAATCACTGAAAAAACCCTTTTGCGTTATTAAGCTAGAAAAAGAACACTTTCTTCCCAACTGAGCAATGGTAGGAGGAAAAAGATCATTCAGGGCTTCAGTAATGGTACCAACATTCGTACTCTGGCTTCTATCAATTCAAGAACCATCAAGAGAACGGTGAATAAGTTGAAAAAATGAGGGAACATTAGAGAAGAGAACTGAATCAAGAGGTCACAACAGGAAGGGGGGTAATGATTTCAAGTTAGAGCTGAAGAGATCAATTAGAAAAGATCCAACTCAGCCCATAAGACGTTTGTCACGTGAGAGAGAAGTGTCAGATATGACAGTTCAAAATGTGCAAATTAATCGAAAAAAAAACGAATAAAAACTTACAGTCAGATAGATAGATAGATAGATATAAACAAACTTACAGATAAATAAATATGGAGAAACTTACAGATAGATAGATAGATAGAAACTTATAGATATAAACGAACTTATAGATAGTTAGATAATATGAACGAACTGATAGATAGATAGATAGATAGATAGATAGATAGATAGATATGAACAGTCTGAGATAGATAGATAGATAGATAGATAGATAGATAGATAGATAGATAGATAGATAGATAGATACTTGTGCAAATTAATTGAATCAAAACGAATAATTCCTTTATAATTTGCATTTCTTCGTATTTTTCCAATGAAACATGACCCAGTGCACATGCTAGTAATTCGTATGTCCATTCCACCAAGTCGTTCCTTGCAGATTGACCAAAGATTCTCTTTAAAACAGGCTATAGTACTTTGATTTTCTAACTGGTAAAAGTTGCCAGTGTCTTCGTGCAGCATTACAAATTTTCGTACACTTCCTTGGAGTAACGTCCGTCACAGACAATAGCCGTAGGACAACTAATCGACAGTCGAGACAATAGTGTCTGGGCGTGCTAAAAATCTGATGCAATCAGAGATGACGAAATATTTTTTAAGACCAAACAAATTCCATAACTCACCCCGAAAACAGATTCATATTACTGCACACCACTGCAAATGAGCTAATTTGAGGGAAAAAAAAATAGAAATCGATTACACCCATTGGGTTTAAAACTGGCTGTATGGTGAAAGAAAAGAAACTAAAGTCGTTGTTTAAATTAATTTGCACAAAGATGTACATATACATTTACATGGATTTTTATTTTTATAGTTTTCCAAATTTAATAGAAAATATTAATGGATTTTAAAACTTGAATACATGTTACAACATACAGAACATTTTTCTTTCTTTTCTATATTATTATACATACATTTCCCATGGATTATTTTTATAGAGAAGTTTTACAAATTTAATAACAATCGAAAATGGATTTTAAACTTGAATACATATAGATTAATTGGTTTTAATTCATAGCTAATTATTAACTTTTTGAAAGTCTTTTCCCCGATGTTCCAAAAAGCTTTTGTCCTTTGTGTTGAGAATGAATGAATGGCAGAGAGCGATTGTTAGTCTCCTCACAGATGAAGAGAAGAATGTGGTTCTACCGGAGGATGCTGAGAATGCCTTTCTCTGCCATTTAAAAAAAAAAAAGAAGGCTTTTACCTTTGTCCCCGTTTTGAGATATGAACATTCTGCAAATGTTCCTTCAACTTTGTTGGTTTCAAAGAATCATTTGACAAAGCTTTGCAACAAAATACACACCGAGGCTGTTCTTCTCTGTTGAGGCTGATGGATGTGAATCCATATTGAATATAAAATTAATCCCGCCGTCTTTTCTGACACTCATGATTGGCTCTAAATTCTGAAAAATAAAATACAAATAAAAGTAAAAGATTAACCTCCCTGACCCCCCCCCCCCCCGAGAAGGAACTGCCCCCTCTTGTTGAGAGCTCTGACATTAAGCAGAACTAAAGAAACTGGGGTTTTAACTAATTATAAGTCTTCTGTTAGTATGCTAAAATTCCAAACAGTAGAAGCAAAACGGTACTAAGTCTGATAGGTACAATAAAGTCAAATTATCAGCTGATGCCAAAAACGACCTCCAGTCTGTTGTTAACTGGGGCAAAGGATGGCATGTTAATTTTAACGCCTCCAGAACTAAACTGCTCTCCATTAATCATCTGAGAGACTCATTTTCTACCTTCCGTCGGTATGGCTAATGCTAACCTCCAGGAGAGTGACTCGTTTGGTTTTAATTCATAACTAATTATTAACAATTTGAGAGCCTTTCCCCGATGTTCAAAAAAGCTTTTGCCCTTATCCTTGTTTTGAGAAACGAACATTCTGCAAATATTCTTTCAACTTTGTTGGTTTCAAAGAATCATTTGACAAAGCTTTCCAACAAAATACGCACTGGCGTTTTTCTTCTCCATTGAGGATGATAGAGGCGGATCCATATTGATTATAAACTTCATCAGATCGTCTTTTTTTGATAGCCATGATGAGATCCAAATTTTGAAAGACTTTTCCCCGATGTTCAAAAAAGCCTTTATCCAAGTCTTTGTGTTAAGGATGAACAAATGGCAGAGAGCGATTGATAATTTTCTCGCAGATAAAGACAAGACTGGAGGTATCAGATAGATGGTTCTACAGAAGGATGCTGAGAATGCAATGGAGGGAGCGCGTAAGCCAACGAGGAAGTCTTATGGAAAATTGAAGCAAAAAGGACTCTTAGAAATAGAATGAGACAACTGGAATTATAAGGAAACGGCGGCTTGGATAATTTATCACTCACGAGACATATCAAGAGAAACAGGAACAGGCAGCGGGTAAGCTACCTGACGAGGTTGTATGAATAAGTAGCAGGAGAGGTTGCGGGATGGATGGTAAAAAAGACAAAGGTTACTAAGAGCTACACATAATAGGGAGTTGTGAAGAGACTTGATCGCCCACGTTCTGAAGAGACATGGGAGAAGAAGAGACACACTGATGCCTCTCTTTTTCACTCAGGTTGAAAGATACGGATCCATATTGATTATAAACTTCATCGTCTTTTTTTGGCAGCCATGATGAGATCCAAATTTTGAAAGTCTTTTCACCGACGTTCAAAAAAGCTTTTGTCCTTTGTGTTGAGGATGAAGAAATGGCAAGAGAGCGATAGACAACTGAGAATTATTAGTCTTGGAGAATTTAACGCCGACAACAAATATTGAAGGAGAGAGGAAAACATCGGGCCATTCTTCTAACAATCTTGTGTGAATAGACGACGGAAGTTGGCGTTAAGAGGGATGGGAAAAAAGGCACAATTTACTCAGATGTACAAGGGATAGGATGTTGTGGAGAGCTATGATCTCTAATAGCACATAGAACACTGATTCTCAGCCATTTTTCTGCCCAATGCACACTTTTAACCATGTCAGAATGTCATTCGCACTCTTTTTAAGATTGTCTGATCCAAAAGTTGCATTCCAAATAATATTCATATATTATAGTTCTGTAAGGAAGAATATTTTCCTTCAAGTTTTGGACTCGGCCGTCGGACGAAAGACAAAATAAACTCCGACATCAAGAGGAGTAGCATGAGGAGCAGTAACAGCAGTAGCTTTTACTAAAAACAGTTAGTCATTCACAGCTAAAAATACTCTTACTCTACTTTCTATTCTACATTATGTTTCCCCTGTACTAAAAAGTTTTTTTGATAACTCAATTACAACAAACATTCACATGGATTCTTTTTATAGAGTTGCTTTACGAATGTAATAGCAATCGTAAATGTTGATATATTTTAAACTTGAATTAACGCACAATAATTTGCATTAATTCATAACTAATTATTAACTTTTTGAAAGCCTTTTTTCCCGAATTTCAAAAAAGCTTTTGTCCTTTGTTTTGAGGATGAAGAAATGACAGGGAGTGATTAGCAGTCTCTTCACATATGAAGATAAGACTGCAACCATCTGAAATGTGGTTCTACCGGAGGATGCTGAGAATGTCTTTCACTGACATTTTAAAAAATAGCTTTTGCCCTTGTCCTTGTTTCTACCCACTTTCCACCATAAGTCAAAGTGTCATTCCCCACTTTCCAAAAATTGCCAGACTCAAAAGACGCATTCCGAATAATATGCCTATATTATATAAAACTTTCTTTCTTTTCCATATTAGTACACATGGATTTCTCTGATCCAAAAGTTGCATTTCAAATAATATTCATATATTATAGTGTTGTGAGGAAGAATATTTCCCTTCAAGTTTGGACCCGGCCGTCGGACAAAATAAACTCCGACATCAAGAGGAGTATCAGGAGGAGCAGTAACAGCAGAATCTTTTGCTGAAAACAGTTAGTCATTCACGGCTAAAAATACACTTACTCTACTTTCTATTCTACATTATGTTTCCCTGTACCAAAAAGTGTTTTTGATAACTCAGTTACAACATACATTCACATTTGGCCAACAGACATTTGACCAACAGACATTTGGCCGAGAGACATTAGACGAACGGAGATTTGGCCGATAGATATTTGACCGACGGATATTTGACGAACAGACATTTGGTCGAACGGACATTTGGCTGGACGGACATTTGGCCGAGAGACATTTGACCGACAGACATTTCACCGAAAAAGTACAAGTAAAAATAGTACCAAGCGATACTTTAAGTATTTTAATTAGTAGTATTATAAGGTAGAATAGGACTAATATTTACCAATGAATTTCAAGTGACTAAATTACTAAATCTAAATTTAAAGTTAAAAGTTTTCTTATTTCAATATTTGTTTATTGAAATTAGTATTTAAAAAATATTTTAGTGTATTTGGGTAAAAAGTAGCACCTAATTATTTAAATTCGTATTTAACAGTAAGATAAAAGCTAGATCATCCCTTTAAGATAATGATCATTAAAAGCGAAATTTGAAAGAATTTTCATATCGTAAAAGTTTTGCTGGAGTAAAATGTACTTTTTCTCAAAATACTTATCATCTTACAGTAAAAATTTGAAGTAAAATATAATATATATACAATAGATTTTTTTAAAAAGCATGTCAACAAAAAAAAACCTGAAAAATTATAAATTAATACAGTAAATAGATATAAATATCTGTAGAACATTACGATAAAGAGTGTGCCATACATGTAAGTACGTCACCCCATTTTCGGCTAAATATCCATTCGGTTACATGTCCGTCGGCCAAATGTCCGAGTAGCAAGACTTCTCGTTCTTTTACAATTGCTTCACTGTGTAAGTTGAATAAGTCTAGTGAGAAGACACATCCTTGTCTTACAGCCCTTTCTATTTTTGCATATTTAATGAACTCATTTTCTGTCTGCGTGCAGGCGATTTGCTGACAGTATAGGTTTTGGCTTATTCTAATATCCTTCCCAAATGTGTCAAGGGTAACGAGCAGAATTCGGATGATTAGTTTTCTTATGTGGCTCGTGAGGCTCATAGCCCGATAGAGCTCGCATTCTTTTTGCTGATTTCACGTTGGACTTTAATCTTTCTGGTCCTTTGATATTTCTGCACATGGCGGGTTGTCGTCTTTTGATGTATTCGTTTCCATCTCTGAACTATTTTTCATTCTCTATAATCGTTGTCCTGTGCTTGGATCGTATGCCCCCTGTTGCATTTTCATTGTCTTACTTTCCCTCCTCTGTTAAAAAAAAATCTGCCCAGATATTTAAATTGTTGTACTTGTTTGATTTTGGTATCTCCAAATTATAATAATTACACAACCGCCAAAAATGCACATAAAGAGCCCATTGACCAAACATATAAGATTCCATACACAGATTTAAAAGTAGAAATACAAACATATATCTGTTGTAGAGTACGAAAAGATTTTTCTTCCTCCGTATGAGTACGAATCCCTCGTCGCCAAGTTGTTATGTAGTGGTTTCACAGTGGAGGCTTGTATTTGTACTAAGTCGTTCCTAAAATAGGTTCGACGTACAAAACATTAGGAACTTGATATAATAGGTAATGACGCAGTAATCTAGTTGGGGTGGCTGATACTTTAATATCCGACTAACGGTCGTCCGACATCGACTGACCAACTCACTGAGCGACTGCTACTACTCCTACTTATTATAGGTGGGAGAGTCTATTAACTATAGAATCGGTGTGTTCCACTATAACAATATCCAAAATAAATGGCAAATCCACTGGAACAACTGCAATTTAAATCAATTACTAACAATAAAACCCACTCTACGTGAATGACTACAGGGTTACAGGGAATCACGAATGGGGGGAAGTTATCCTTTCTCGACTCCGTATTGGATATACTAAAATAACTCATCTATTCCTACTTGAAAAAAAGGAACCGCCCTGGTGCACAGTCTATCATACACTGTAAGACACTTCATGATGGACTGCGCTGACTTTTCATCTGTACGGAAAAAGTACTACAATACAAAAACAATGAAAGAACTCTTTGAACACACCAAGATAGATCATTTAATGGCATATTTAAAGAAAATAGGACTATACAACAAAATCTAATTAAAGTAAAAATGTGTACAACCAATCTAATGCATACAACCATTCTATCATGTGCACCAACTTCAAAACAAATAAACTACATTAAAAAAGTGTGATCCCAAAATTCAAAAACTGAACCTTAAATGATCATAATGGTTGATGTGTTGTTAAACCTAAACCAAACCAAATTATAATTTGCATGTTGATCTGTTCCTTTTGCTAACAATCACGCATTCTTGCAATTAATGTTTAGTCCTTTCTTCTTGCTTTCCTTCACTGCCTTCTGTGGGAGTTTTTTATAGTTTCCTTTCTATGTCTGCCATCAACACTGTGTCATCGGCACATCTTATGTTTTTAAGATTGTGACCGCCAGTAATGAATTTTGTTAGTTCTTCTATGTCTCTCTGAATTGCCTGACTGTATAGGTTGAATAAGTCCGGCGAGAAGACACATCCTTGTCTTACAACCCTTTCTATTTTACTACTGCAAGTCAGGATGTGAGGCTGGTGAAATAGATAATGCTTGTCTTTTGAAATGTATATTTCGCTTTCCCAAAGCACCATCGGATTTCAGTGTCGCACTTTCCTTCCTCAGTTAAAAAAAAAATCTGCCCAGATATTTCAATTGTTGTACTTGTTTGATCTTGGTATCTCCAATTTGTAATTTGCGTGTTGAACTGTTCCTTTTGCTAACAAGCACGCATTCTTGCAATTTATGTTTAGTCCTTTCTTCTCGCTTTCCTTCTGTGGGAGTTTTTATAATTTCCTTTCCATATCTGCTATCAACACTGTGTCATCTGCATATGTTATGTTTTTAAGATTGTGATCGCCAATAAAGAATTCTGTTAGGTCTTCTATGTCTCTCTTAATCACCTCGCTGTATAGGTTGAATGTCCGGCGAGAAGACATATCCTTGTCTTGCACCCTTTTCTTTTTGGACATTTTGTATATTTACTGAATTCATTTACTATCTGTATACAAGCGGTTTGCTGCCAGTATAGGTTTTGGATAATTCTACTATCCTTCCCAAATATGTCATGGTTAACGAGCAGTTCCAAGAGTTCTTTGTGACATAATTTGTCAAATGCTTTTACATGATCTATAAAACGTAGTCGAGTGGTTAGAACGTTCTGACCACGAGAGCCGGTTTCGAATCTCACCATGGTCGATTTGACAAGAAGGATAATTCCTGATGTTTATCAGATTGGAGGGATTTTTGTTTTGTTTTTTGGGATTTTTTTTTTTTTATTTTGATATCGCCAATTTCGGATGATTAGTTTTGTTATGTGGCTCATAATTTCTTGTTTCACTGTTTTTAACTGAGCTACACTGTTTTTGTCCTATTTTCGGTCTAATTCTGCTGACCGCTGCTTTCATCACAATTCGGATGATTAGTTTTGTTATGTGGCTCATAATTCCTTGTTCCACTGTTTTTAACTGAACTACACTGTTTTTGTCCTATTTTCGGTCTAATTCTGCTGACCGCTGCTTTCATCACAATTCGGATGATTAGTTTTTTTTATGTGGCTCATAATTTCTTGTTCCACTGTTTTTAACTGAACTACACTGTTTTTGTCCTATTTTCGGTCTAATTCTGCTGACCGCTGCTTTCATCACAATTCGGATGATTAGTTTTGTTATGTGGCTCATAATTCCTTGTTCCACTGTTTTTAACTGAACTACACTGATTTTGTCCTATTTTCGGTCTAATTCTGCTGACCGCTGCTTTCATCACAATTCGGATGATTAGTTTTGTTATGTGGCTCATAATTCCTTGTTCCACTGTTTTTAACTGAACTACACTGATTTTGTCCTATTTTCGGTCTAATTCTGCTGACCGCTGCTTTCATCACAATTCGGATGATTAGTTTTGTTATGTGGCTCATAATTCCTTGTTCCACTGTTTTTAACTGAACTAAACTGATTTTGTCCTATTTTCGGTCTAATTCTGCTGACCGCTGCTTCCATCACAATTCGGATGATTAGTTTTGTTATGTGGCTCATAATTCCTTGTTCCACTGTTTTTAACTGAACTAAACTGTTTTTGTCCTATTTTCGGTCTAATTCTGCTGACCGCTGCTTTCATCACAATTCGGATGATTAGTTTTGTTATGTGGCTCATAATTCCTTGTTCCACTGTTTTTAACTGAACTAAACTGTTTTTGTCCTATTTTCGGTCTAATTCTGCTGACCGCTGCTTTCATCACAATTCGGATGATTAGTTTTGTTATGTGGCTCATAATTCCTTGTTCCACTGTTTTTAACTGAACTACACTGTTTTTGTCCTATTTTCGGTCTAATTCTGCTGACCGCTACTTTCATCACAATTCGGATGATTAGTTTTGTTATGTGGCTCATAATTCCTTGTTCCACTGTTTTTAACTGAACTACACTGATTTTGTCCTATTTTCGGTCTAATTCTGCTGACCGCTGCTTTCATCACAATTCGGATGATTAGTTTTGTTATGTGGCTCATTCCTTGCTTCCACTGTTTTTATATCCACTGTTTTGGGCTTGCTGATTCGTTTGGCTATGGCTTATCCAGATAGGGCTTGCATTCGTTTGGCTCTGGCTTCTTAGGCAACACTATTTTTCGGTATGAAATCATTGTCGTAAATTTTTATTTATTATGCCGGTAATTTTGCCAATTCCAAAATTATCTAAAACTGCCAGCACCTCTATTACAATTTCCTCATGTCCTCTTGTTTTGTTCTCGTATAAGTTGTCTAGTGCTGATTTCACTTCAGACTTTAATCTTTCCGCTCATTCGATATTTCTACATATTACGGTTATCGTCTTTCGTCGTAGAAAAGTTCTCCGATGCATTCGTTCATTTCTGAACTATTTTTCATTCTCTATTATCAATGTCCTGTGCTTGGATTTGCATGCCTCCTGTTGATGAACACGTATTTTATCCTGTTATGTCTCTTATTTTTTTTTATGTGCGTCCGCTTTATCTGTCTTATTCTTTCTATTTCTGTGCATTTTCGTTGAGCCATTCCTCTTTTGCCTGCCTGCATTCGGTCCTACTTTATTTGCGCAGTGTTCTATATTCTGTGCCATACTTTGGTATTGTTTGCTGTCTCTTCTTCATCGTGTCAAGAATTTCATCTGTCATGAATTCCCATTTTCCTTGTCTCGTTTGTTGATGTTCCTAAAGCTTCTTTTTATGAATCCCACTTGAAAGTTCTGTTCTCCTTTAGTTCGTTGTATCTGCCTTTAACACTCTCCGTTTTATTCGCTTTCAGATTTGAAACATTCAGTTGCCTGCCATTGGTATCTTCAGTTTCTGTAGTTTCAGGTTACACATTACTGGAAGTTGGTCGCTCCCGCAGTCGGCAGTTGGATGTGTTTAACCGTGTTAAAACTGCATTCTTGAATCTCTGATTGATAAATTTTGCAATCGATTTGGTTTTTCGTTTCTTTTGATAGGAAAAGTGATTTTGTCAAACTCTTCAATGTGTGCTTCCATTGAACAATGTTTTCTCATCAAAACGTTTTGCATCGATCGAAAAAGGTAATGGACGATTAGTGTAAGGTCAGGTAAATATACCCGGGTGGAGTAGCACAAACCAACCGAGTTCCATTTTTTTTCCTGTGTTATTCTTGCTGCAATCAATTCATGAACTGTCATGGAATCCCCACTTTATGCCATGGGTTAAATAGTTTCAGCCTCCTAGCTTAGTAGAAATTATTATATCCAGAAGGTAATCCAAAACTTTAGGTCTAATGTGAATATATTTGATAGTACACCGTACAATATAACAAGATAGATAGATAGATAGATAGATAGATAGATGAATGAATAGATAGATAGATAGATAATGAACTGACTGAGATAGATAGATAGATAGATAGATAGATAGATAGATAGATAGATATGAACAGACTGAGATAGATAGATAGATAGATAGATAGATAGATGAGATGAATAGATAGAAACAGACTGAGATAGATGACAGATAGATAGATAGATAGATAGATAGATAGATAGATACATATGACTGAGATAGATCGATAGATAGATAGATAGATAGATAGATAGAACAGACTGAGATAGATAGATAGATAGATAGATATGAACAGATGAGATAGATAGATAGATAGATAGATGAACAGACTGATAGATAGATAGATAGATAGATAGATAGATCCAAGGAGGGATTAATCCAAAGAGAGCTCAATGAACAGACTGGGATTTCTTTTTTTTATCCCGATATATAAGTTTGGAAGGATGAATTCCATTTCTAAAAAACTGAGATAGATATGATAGATTAGATAGATAGATAGATAGATAGATAGATATGAACAGACTGAGATAGATAGATAGATAATTTTGAACCGATGATTAGATATGAATAGATAGATAGATCCATAGATAGATATTAATCCAAACAGAATGATGATAATTTACAGAATGAGATTCTCCTAGATCCCGATATATAGATTTGAACAGAATGATTCCATTTAAAAAAAATGAACTAGATATGATAGAATTAGATAGATAGATATGAACAGAATGATAGATAGAACAGAATGAGATAGATAGATAGATAGATAGATAGATTCCTTGATAGATAATTTTGAACCGAATTAAATATGAACAGATGAGATAGATAGATAGATAGATAGATAGATAGATGATAGATATGAACAGAATGAGATAGATAGATAGATAGATAGATAGATAGATAGATAGATAGATAGATATGAACAGAATGAGATAGATACCCCTAAATCTTAAGTGACAAATCGACCAAGGTGAGATTCGAACCCGGCTCTTATAGTCGGAAAGTGAACTCTGTAACCTCATGTTTTATGCATAAATACGTACATAGATAAATAGATATTATCGAACCACAATTTTGAATGAATATAAAACGAATAAGACACAGATAGCATAATAGAAGGAAAGAGAAAAACAAGAATCATAGATTGGTCAACACTGTCCACGAGTCTTCATCGAGCTAGATTAGCGCATTTGTCTTTATCAATCCTTAAAACGTTTCCATCCTTCCTGGTTCATTCGAAATATGAACAGAATGGCTCTAGATAGATGAAAGATACGATGTAGATAAATATTTTAGATGATGAATGAATGTGAACCACTGAATGTCTTTTCTTGATAGGTCGAAAAGCAAATATATTTTATAGATCGAATAGATAGATATGAACAGATGATTAGTCTGGTTACCACTCGTTTTCCGAGCACCCTCTAAATCTTAAGTGACAAATCGACCAACATATGAATGATTCAGCGACCCGGCTCTTTGTCGAAACGTGCTTTAGCGTGTGAACTCTGGACGTCAACCTCATATTTTATGCATGTGAATACGTACATAGATAAATACGACGCTTATCCTATCCACACAATTTTGGACGTGAATATAAAACGAGATATGCGCCTTAACATGTGAATGATTAGACGATGGTTAAATAGAAACGTGCTTAGGAAAGTTCGAATCCACGTCACCAGATTGGTCAGATGCCGATGGTCCACGTTTTGTCTTCATCGAGCTGCATCATTAGCGCCATTTGTCTTTACGTCAACTCCTTAAGGCGTTTCCATCCTTCCTGGTTCATTCGAAAATGTGCCGCTGTCTATTCGCTCCTGGGAGACGATGGCTCTTGAGCGACGTCGAAAAGCGAATACGCGCCCAACATGTGAATGATTCAAATGGTTTACACTTTGCCTCTGAAGTGCTCACTACAACCACTGTCGAAATGTCTTTTCTTGTTTATAGGTCGAAAAGCAAATATATTTTATGCGCCGAAAAGCGAGATATGCGCCTTAACATGTGAATGATTAGCGCGATGGTTACCACGCTTTGCCTAGAAACGTGCTTAGCGTGTTCGAATCTCTCTGGACGTCAAAAAGCGAGATATGCGTCTTAACATGTGAATGATTAGCGCGATGGTTACCACACTTTGCCTAGAAACGTGATCAGCGTGTTCGAATCTCTCTGGACGTCAAAAAGCGAGATATGCGTCTTAACATATGAATGATTAGCGCGATGGTTACCACACTTTGCCTAGAAACGTGCTTAGCGTGTAAGAATCTCTCTGGACGTCAAAAAGCGAGATATGCGTCTTAACATGTGAATGATTAGCGCGATGGTTACCACGCTTTGCCTAGAAACGTGCTTAGCGTGTAAGAATCTCTCTGGACGTCAAAAAGCGAGATATGTGCCTTAACATGTGAATAATTAGCGCGATGGTTACCATACTTTGCCTAGAAACGTGCTTAGCGTGTTCGAATCTCTCTGGACGTCGAAAAGCGAGATATGCGTCTTAACATGTGAATGATTAGCGCGATGGTTACCACACTTTGCCTAGAAACGTCCTTAGCGTGTAAGAATCTCTCTGGACGTCGAAAAGCGAGATATGCGCCTTAACATGTGAATGATTAGCGCGATGGTTACCACACTTTGCCTAGACACGTGCTCAGCGTGTTCGAATCTCTCTGGACGTCGAAAAGCGAGATATGCGTCTTAACATATGAATGATTAGCGCGATGGTTACCACACTTTGCCTAGAAACGTGCTTAGCGTGTTCGAATCTCTCTGGACGTCAAAAAGCGAGATATGCGCCTTAACATGTGAATGATTAGCGCGATGGTTACCACACTTTGCCTAGAAACGTGCTTAGCGTGTTCGAATCTCTCTGGACGTCGAAAAGCGAGATATGCGTCTTAACATGTGAATGATTAGCACGATGGTTACCACACTTTGCCTAGACACGTGATCAGCGTGTTCGAATCTCTCTGGACGTCGAAAAGCGAGATATGCGTCTTAACATATGAATGATTAGCGCGATGGTTACCACACTTTGCCTAGAAACGTGCTTAGCGTGTAAGAATCTCTCTGGACGTCAAAAAGCGAGATATGCGCCTTAACATGTGAATGATTAGCGCGATGGTTACCATACTTTGCCTAGAAACGTGCTTAGCGTGTTCGAATCTCTCTGGACGTCAAAAAGCGAGATATGCGCCTTAACATGTGAATGATTAGCTCGATGGTTACCACACTTTGCCTAGACACGTGCTCAGCGTGTTCGAATCTCTCTGGACGTCGAAAAGCGAGATATGCGCTTTAACATATCGCCGATTGGCACGATGGTTACCACACTTTGTCTGGACACGTGCTTAGTGTGTTCTATTCTGTTTAAGCCTCTTCACTTGATATCTTGTGCCAGACTTTCCTAAGCTTGTAATATGTTTAAAAGACTTCTCACTGCAGATTAACGAACTAGATTATCCTAAGATTACGACAGACTCGTGGTTTCAGTTCCAGAATCAGATAATACATGTATTTCATATGTTCACCAGGATCACGAGGATAAGGAGGATAGACAACGATTGACCCTTGACTTAAAGAGGTTAATATTGTACTGGAGTGGGTTACTTTTAAAAAGAATATGATGAAAATAGTGTCAGATATGAATGAAAAAGGGTTGGTAGGAAGTGAAGATTATGAGGATAGGGAGGCTAGACAAAGATTGACCCTTGACTTAAAGATGTTAAGATTGTACTGGAGAGGGTTACTGTCAAAAAGTATACGATGAAAATGGTGTCTGATATGAATGAAAAACGGTTGGTAGGAAGTAAAGATTATGAGGATAGGGAGGCTAGATAACGATTGACCCTTGGTTTGAGGAGGTTAAGATTGTACTGATTCTTTGATTTAAAGGTTTAAACTGGCAAAATTAAAGAATACAGCTCGTCTGAATATAACACAATTGTACTCCTCCTGAATTCAAATTGATACCAGAATATTGTCGTCCTGGGTATGGCGGCATAAACTCCATCCGACAGGAAGGCATCTGATTGGAGGTTTTGAAGAGTCTGGATGCCACCTCTTATTTGTTGTCGTTCCCAGGACCACCCCAACCCGGAGTGGTAGTACCTGTTAGGGTCCCAGCAATCTGCAATTAGCGACCTTCCACTCCATACAAAATCGACAATACATTTTTGTAGTGAAATTACCAGCAACACATTTTATAACTTACAAATGATATATTTAATATATATATATATATACCATTTACCCAGAAAGTATAAAATTATTTTAAATGTTTAAATTTCGGCATTAAATAACCCATAAAGATGTATAAAGGTATAAAAATACCTACAATAAATTTTATCTGGAGTTGAATTGACTCCAAAATATATTTAGTTAAAGCTATAAAATTGTGTTCAAAACATTTAGATTTTGGAATTAAATAACCCATAGAGGTGTTGATATGCCGTGAAAGAATTTAAATATTGAGTTCTATTCTATAATGCCATCTAATACCTGTCGACATTTCCCTTCTCAGTTGCTACCTTTTAATTGTTGCTGTTCCCAGGTCTATTTTAACCAGTGGTGGTAGCACCTGTTAGGGTCCCAGTTATGGGCAAATAAAACACTATGAAATTATAAAAATACATTTTTATACTAAAATTTTCTCCGGAGTTGAAGGCATACAATTGAGTTCAAAATATATTTAGTTGAAGCTATAAAATTGTGTTCAAAACATTTAGATTTTGGAATTAAATAACCCATGGAGGTGTTGATATGCTGCTAAACAAAATGGCGGCAAGAATAGATTATTTCAGAAAGAAGAATCATTCGTTGCTATTTTTTTTTAAGCATTACGCCCCGAGCAAGGCGTGAAGCCACTAGGATGCAGGGGGTTGCAGAAGATTTGGAGCAAGAGCAGATAGGAGTGATAGAAGAAAGGATGAGGAGAGGGATAGTGGGTAGATCAAGGTAACTGGAGGTGTCGATTGACATTACATTTGAATAGTTGGAGATTATAGCTCTCAGGGAAACAGTAATTGGGAAAGGTGTTCCACAGGCGAGAGGTGCGAGGTATGAAGCTATTGGAGTAGAAGAGACGGCTACATGTAAAAGTTTCTACAGTGTAAGGGTGGGAGCGGGATGCCAGCCTCGTAGGGCGCTTGAATTCATGAAGTCTGGGAACCAGTGACAGCAGCTCATCGGAGCAATTAACATGAAAGTATTTGTAGAAAAGACAGAGAGATGCGACGGCGCGTCTGTGAGAGACTGTTTGTAGACGAGATGCCAGATCAGGGCCAATTATATTACATATCCGTCTCTGGATCTTGTCAAGAACTCCGAGTTTAACAGAAGGTGACCCAGACCATATATGGCAGCAATACTCCATGCAAGGGCGAATGGTTGATTTGTATATTTGAAGTATCGATTCCGGGGAGAAAAATTTCCTGGCGCGGCACAGAGAGCCAACTTTCCTTGCGGTGGAAAAAGCAATTGACTCAATGTATTTGTTCCATCTCAGGTCAGCAGTCAACGTGAGATGAGTAATATTAAGAATGTCATAAAATATAAAGAAAATCTTTTGATACCGATAACAAATACAAAGGAACTGTTTTTTAAGAATCAATATGCAAAATTAAGAAAGGAACACGGGATAAAATAATTGTATTGACATTCAGTTGATTGTCTCAGTAGTTCAGAACATACAAGAGTTTCTATTCATTAATCTATCGTATTCCCCATACGTCTTCATCCATAATACGCACCCCTAAAATTGTGCTGAAAGTGTGAGAAAATGCTTCTACTCACTCATAATACGCACCCCTTGTTTGGTAATCAAACCTTATAAATTGTACCTCTCCAATTTCATTATGGCTATCGTTTCCCCAACTTTTGTTCAAGCTGTAATTGAAGATATTTATCAAAATTTCCGATCATCACGATTCTAAAAGGAAACGGAAATAGCTATATTGTGCCTACTGCGCAGACTCATTGACTTGTTTTTGTTCGATAAAATGTACAATCTAGCGCATCTGAATGTCGTTCGAGTTAGATATACATAACTCGATATATTTGTATTTTCTACATTCTTCCAAAGGACGTTTGAATTCATATATAACGTTGGTTTTATATAATACATCAGTTCACCAACTGATGTATTACATAAAACCAACGGGAGGAGTTATTGCGAATAATTAAATTGGTTGTATTGTATTTTGTATAATATATGATTAATTCTATGTTTTTATTAGGATCCATGATAGATATATTGGTATGAATGACGTTTTTTTTATAACTGTTTGATATATGTAGAGTCCTTTGAGGAAGTACCATGTTCTATTTGGTGTGTGTTGAAGCTTTTGCTAAATTGTCTTATTTGTTCATTTAAACTAGAACTTATAAACAGGGATCATAACATTCATCTACAGGGCCGGGGTTAATGTAATTTATTAAATATTTTTGCGAAGATGTATTCTCGCCATTGAAACCATTAACTTCTATATCTGTTTTTTGTATGAATGATTCAAATATATATATATATATATATATATATATATATATATATATATATATTAAAAATGAAATTGTTTCTGCTTTAATTTTTTTTTAAATGTTTGAACAGGTTTCTTATTCTTATTATTCCAGGTACGGAAAAATGACGTTGATTGATGCCTGGAAAAGCGAAAATAAATGTAAGTTTACGCCAACATTACGAATTTTCACATTTTTGCGACCGGGTTTTTCATTTTCTTATGCAGCAGTTGAAGTAGCAAGTTGCTTGTAGAGATGTTAACAGACAAACGGTATGTGACGAAATATTACGGTAGGCCGTATATGACAAAATATTCGGTGTTCAGCATTGTTTTCTTTGTTTCTGCTGTTTCAAATCTCCTTGTCATCTGTGAGGAAATTGTCCAGAATTCGCAGTCATATAGGAGGACTGCTATTATATAACCGTTCAGCACCATTTTCTTTGTTTCTGTTGCCTCAAGTCTCTTCTTTAATTGTGAGGAAATTGTCCAGCATCCATTGCCATATAGGAGGACTGATATTATATAACCGTTCAGCACCCTTTTTTTGTTTATCTTGCCTCAAGTCTCTTCTTCATCTGTGAGGAGATTGTCCAGCATTCACTGCCATATAGGAGGACTGATATTATTTAACCTTTCAGCACTCTTTTCTTTGTTTCTGTTGCCTCAAAACTCCTCTTCATCTGTGAGCAAATTGTCCGGCATTCCCTGCCATATAGAATTACTCATATTATATAACTCTTCCGAATTTTTATTCTTTGTTTCTCTGGCCTCACACCTCCTCCTCATCTGTGAGCAAATGGTCCAGCATCCCCTGCCATATAGAATTCCTCATATATAACTGTTCCGAGTTTTTATTCTTTGTTTCTGTTGCCTCAAAACTCCTCTTCATCTGTGAGCAAATGGTCCAGCATTCACTGCCATATAGAATTACTCATATAAGTGTTCAGGACTCTTTTCTTTGTTTCTCTGGTCTCAAGCCGCCCCTTCATCTGTGACCGAATTTCCAGCATTCCCTGCTATATATAATTATTCTCATTATATAGCTGTTCAGATCTCTTTTCTTATAAAGAATAGCTCAATTCAGCTAAAAAAAAATGGCTTTGGTGTACAAAGGTTGAGACGTTATGACAAAACAAATCGAATAAATTGAGGAAACATGTCCGGAAGAAAATCTTTGTCAGGACCAATGTGATTTTTTTTTCTCTTGCTTTTTCAATTTAATATCATCTTTTATTAATTCAATATATTTTCTTTCTACTTCCGTTCTAACATCTTGTTTTCTTTTAAATGAAATGGCTGCTGTCAATAAAATTCAATAGTGAATAACGATTACTAGGAAACTTTTTTAAAAATATATATCTTTTAGGAATGTCTTTCCGTTACTTATATTTCTCTTCAATTAGGTGACTTCCGGGTGGTCTCTTCCGAGAAGCCTCTTCCTGGGATGGTCTTCCGGGAGAATTGTGTGTCATTTGAAACGCATATCTCTATCTCTTTCTCTCTATTTCTCTCTCTCTCTCTCTCTTTCTCCTTTGTCCCATTCACTCTCTTTCTTTCTCTCCCACTGTCTCTTTCTCCCTCTCTCTGTCGTTCTCTCTCTCCCCTCTTTCTTTCTCCCTTTTTTTCTCTATCTCTCCCCCCTCACCTCTCTCTCTCTCTTTCTCCTGTCTATCTTTGTCCCATTCTCTCTTTCTCTCCCACTGTCTCTTTCTCCCTCTCTCTGTTGTTCTTTCTCTCCCCCTCTTTCTTTCTTCTTTTTTCTCTATCTCTCCCCCTTACCTCTCTCTCTCTCTCTTTCTCCTGTCTATCTTTGTCCCATTCTCTCTCTTTCTTTCTCTCCCACTGTCTCTTTCTCTCTCTCTCTCTCTCGTTCTTTCTCTCTCCCTCTTTCTTTCTCCCTTTTTTCTCTATCTCTCCCCCTCACCTCACTCTCTCGCTCTCTCTCTTTCTCCTGTCTATCTTTGTCCCATTCTCTCTCTTTCTTTCTCTCCCACTGTCTCTTTCTCCCTCTCTCTGTCGTTCTTTCTCTCCCCCTCTTTCTTTCTCCCTTTTTTCTCTATCTCTCCCCCCTCACCTCTCTCTCTCTTTCTCCTGTCTATTTTTGTCCCATTCTCTCTCTCTCTCCCTGTCTCTTTCTCCCTCTCTCTGTTGTTCTTTCTCTCCCCCTCTTTCTTTCTTCTTTTTTCTCTATCTCTCCCCCTTACCTCTCTCTCTCTTTTTCTCCTGTCTATCTTTGTCCCATTCTCTCTCTTGTCTCTTTCTCTCTCCTGTCTTCTTTCTCCCCCCCTCTTTCTTTCGTTTTTTCTCTCTCCCCTTTCTTTCTCCTTTTTCTCTATCTCTCCCCCTCTCTCTCTCTCTCTCTCTCTCTCTTTCTCCTGTCTTCTCTTTGTCCCATTCTCTCTCCTTTTCGTTCTCTCCCCCTCTGTCTCTTTCTCCTCTCTCTTCTCGTTCCCATTCTCTCCCCCTCTTTCTTTCTCCCTTTTTTCTTCTTTCTCTCCCCCTCCTCACCTCTCTCTCTCTCTCTCCTCTCTTTCTCCTCCTCTCTCTTTGTCCCATTCTCTCTTCTCTCTTTCTTTCTCTCCCACTGTCTCTTTCTCCCTCTCTCTGTCGTTCTTTCTCTCCCCCTCTTTCTTTCTCCCTTTCTTCTCTCTCTCTCCCCCTCACCTCTCTCTCTCTCTCTCTCGCTCGCTCTGCAAGCGTGATTCTCCCATTTATTTCTCCTTTCCATACTTCTCTTCCTAGCTTTGTTTGTTTGAGTGTTTCTTTCTTTAATTTTGGAAAACTCTCTTTCCTGCCCGTTTGTCATTCTTTCTTTTTAAGAACACTCTCTTTTCTTTTTCCTACTCTTTGGAAACTCTCTCCTTTCTCTTTTTCTCTTTCCTTCATTTTGAAAACTGTCCATTTTTCTTTTTCTCTTTCCTTCATTTTGAAAACTCTCTCTTTTCTTTTTTTCTCTTTTCTTCTTTTTGAAAACTCTTTCATTTCTCTTTTTGTCTTGCCTTCTCTTTAAAACTCTCTCCTTTCTCTTTTTCTCTTTCTCTCTTTCCTTCATTTTTAAAACTCTCTTTTCTCTTTTTCTCTTTTTCTCTTTCCTTCTCTTTGAAAACTCTCTCTTTTCTCTTTTTCTCTTTGCTACATTTTGAAAACTGTCTTTTCTCTTTTTCTCTTTCCTTCATTTTGAAAACTCTCTCTTTTTCTATTTCCTTCATATTGAAAATTCTCTCTTTTCTGTTTTTCTTTTTCCTTCTCTTTAAAAACTCTCTCATTTCTCTTTTTGTCTTGCCTTCTCTTTAAAACTCTCTCCTTTCTCTTTTTTCTCTTTCTCTCTTTCCTTCATTTTTAAAACTCTCTTTTCTCTTTTTCTCTTTTTCTCTTTCCTTCTCTTTGAAAACTCTCTCTTTTCTCTTTTTCTCTTTCCTTCATTTTAAAACATTCTCTTTTCTGTTTTTCTCTTTCCTTCTCTTTGAAAACTCTCTCTTTTCTCTTTTTCTCTTTCCTTCTCTTTGAAAACTCTCTCTTTTCTCTTTTTCTCTTTCCTTCTCTTTGAAAACTCTCTCTTTTCTCTTTTTCCTTCTTTTGAAAACTTCTCTTTTCTCTTTTCTCTCTCTTTTCTCTTTTTCTCTTTCCTTCTCTTTGAAAACTCTTTCTTTTCTCTTTTTCTCTTTCCTTCATTTTAAAACACTCTCTTTTCTCTTTTTCTCTTTCCTTCTATTTCTACTTCTTTTTCTTTTTCTTCTTCTTCTTCTTCTTCTTCTTCTTCTTCTTCTTCTTCTTCTTCTGTCCTTAGTTCTTTCTCTCTTTCTTTATATCTCGGATTCTTAAATTTCCTTCTATCCTTACTTTCTTTTTTTCGCTTTCCTTCGATCTTTTTTTTTTCATTTGCTTTCTGCCTCTCTTTCTTTCATCTCCCTGAAAATTCATTCATCTCTAATGTATCTCTTAGTCTTTCTTCATATCTCAGCTTCTTAACTTTCCTTCAGTCATAGTATTGAAACATGAAAGCTTTGTGTAACGATGTAAAAATTATTATCGCGCATAATAAAGATATAATAATAACATTTTTGCTCTACTTTGTATTGAGCACTTTAAAAAAAAAAGTAAATGCTACGAACTGTGGATGTTTACTCCATATGTTCTATCCCTCATTTGTATATATATATATATATATATATATATATATATATATATATATAGGTATATTATGAAATGTACAAAGTCCGACAATTATTTTTAAGACATTTTTATGTTTATACATTCTGTTTATAGATACAAGTATTTAAGTAAATGTTCTGTTTATAATAAACAGTATTAAACAACATTTACCAGCCTGAATGTCTGAAAAAATTTCACAGAATATTCAGGCCGGTAAATGTTGTTTAATACTGTTTATTATAAACAGAGCATTTACTTAAATATTTTTTATCTATAAACAGAATGTATAAACATAAAAATATCTCATATATATATATATATATATATATATATATATGTGTGTGTGTGTGTGTGTGTGTGTGTGTGTGTGTGTGTGTGTGTGTGTGTAGATGCAGTCTAAAAGTAAAAAGGACTTGAGTTGAAAAAATCAAGAAAAATTGATAGAAAATTATTTTTATTTTATTTAATCGTAGATTGGTTTTGAGTAACTTAAAATTCCCCAGCGAACAAGTTAGGATCGACAGATAGGTTTGAAAAGTAATTGAAATTATAGAGGCAGTGGGGGTCTGGAAAACAATCAAAATATAAGACGCCGAAATAAATCGTCTATTCACGAGGCAGGAGCATTACGATCTATTTTTGGCCGCCAAGTGCATGAGGCCTTGTGCCAAACTAGCCTACGGTTAATATATGTCAACAGAAGATATTTTTGGGGGGTAATGGTTCACAAGTTGGTTTAGGTGGGCATTACTACTGTGTGGACATTGCTCCTCATTGCGAGCCTTGTGCCAAACTAAGCTATTATTAGTAAATTGTTAATTTACATCCCTCGGCGTCGGTTAGTAACCTATTTTGATCGAGCACCACGACTAAGTAATGATTTTGACCCTCCTTGGGTGCTCCATACTAGAAGCCTTGTGCTAATCTAAAGAATGTTTAGTACATAAAAACATCGTAATTTAGGATTCTCGTGGCGTAATGGTTAGCGAGCTGGTCTTGGTGACCATTACTACTGAGTTCGAACCTCACTAAGTGTCTCACGATTGTGACCTTGTGTCCTTGCTATTTACTTCAGCTCCTTGATAAAATCCAAAGAAGAATCAGCAATATTATTGGTCCTGATCTGGCATCTCGGCTATAGTCACTTTCCCTTCGCCATAGTTGCCTCTCTGTGTATTTGCTATATACACTTTCATGCTAATTGTTCTCATGAGCTCTTTTTATATTATTATAGTCCCGCATTTTTTTCGTCCAGTTAACTGATGTTTCTGCCACATTTAAGGATTGTGTTTTTTTGTTTTTTGTTTTTTTTATTGCTAACATTATTTTGTTTAGTTTCTTGATAGTATTCATATTGTAAATACACATTGTGGATAGTTTTAATTGCTTTTTTTTAAATTCCGACACAATGAATTATACATATGGGGAATAGTTAGGATTTTCATAGAGACAATGAGGTATTATGGTGAATGTAGGAAGAATGGTAATAAGAATTCGTTGTTTTGGTGTAAGGAATATCGTGGTATGGTTGGGTCAGTGTTTGTGGCTAGCTAAGTTTAACGTTAACAGAGAAAACAGTCCTTTTCTCCATTCCCCATTTTTGGCCTTGTGCCACATTTTCTGTATTTGAAGCGGAAATAAATAT
>CAHIKZ030000705.1:270000-330000 GCA_903632075.3 Acanthosepion pharaonis | reverse complement strand
AGCACAGTTGCAGTATAAACCACAGATTGGTTCTGTGGGTGTAGAACAAACACAAATGTGCCTGAGCGAGAGTCTGTAATAGGGATTGGCTAGCCACCCTAGTAGACGGGTATCCTCGAATACGAGTGGCCAGCTATTATATATATATATATATATATATATATATATATATATATAATAAAAATGATTTAACATATTATTCCTTCGCTACACAGGAATTAACATGTTTCAAAAACCGAAGCTAAAAACTTCAAATTTAATTATATAATTAAATTAAAAGTATTAGTTGTGTTTCATCTTCAAGCGAATTTTGGAACCAAAATTATGTTGAAGATGGAACAGAACTAATGCTTTTTTATTTAATTATGTAATTATATTTGAAGCTTTTAGCTTCGGTTTTTTTGACATGGTAATGTCCTAGTACAGAGAAAACATATTTTAAATCAGTTAATTTATAATATTTATGCTCTGTAAATTTACATTGAGCACTGTTTTGTAAAAATAAAAATATCAATAAGAACACTATAGTTAAATCATATCGTTTTTATATAAGAACACAATCATATCGTTTATATATATACATATATATATATATATATATATATATATATATATATATATATATATATATTGTTAAATCATATTGACAAGTTATGTCTATCACTTTTTATTAAGTTTTTCAAATTTCCGAATATTGTTTAGTTTTATCGGTAAATTCACCATATGTATGGATTTTACAGCAGGCATTTCTATACAAAAAATTAACAATGTCGTCAGTTTTCACAATTTTGAAATATAAGAATGCTCCTGAATATACCTCGATATTTATTTAAATATAAATAAAATAACGACATTTTTACTTCTGTTTATAAATACTTGATGCGAAATAAAATCCTTACATTTGTCTTGATAATGTCCTTCAGAGGACGAAACGTGTCGTCTTAGAAAAGTTTTCCGCTTACCTTTATTCAGATTGTCTTTGCAGAGATATATTTTTACTTCTATCTGAATTTATACATATATATCGAATTAACAGATAAACGTTGATAATGATTAAACGTGAGTCAAAAGGTAAATGACATTCGTCGTTTTATACTTGAGTCTATACGTAAATATTGGTCGAGTTTATACTTGAGTCTTATGATTAACATTCGTCGTTTTTATACTTGAGTCTATAGGTAAACATTGGTTCGGTTTCTACTTGTGCCTATAGGCAAATATTGGTCGGGTTCATTCTTGAGTCTACAGGTGATATTAGTCGCTTTTATAACTTATTCTGTAGCTAAATATTTGCCACTTTTATACTTACGTCTGTTTCTAAATATTAGTCGTTTTTATACTTGAGTCTGTAGCTAAATATTGGCCATTTTTATACTTGGGTCTATAGCTTAATGTTGGTCATTTTTATACTTGAGTTTATAGCTAAATATTTGTCATTTTTATACTTGAGTCTCTAGCTAAATATTGGTCATATTTATACTTGAGGCTATAGGTAAATATTGGTCATTTTTATACTTGAGTCTGTAGCCAAATATTGGTCATTTTTATACTTAAATCCATATTTGCCACTTTTATATTTACGTCTGTTTCTAAATAATGGTCATTTTTATACTTGAGTCTGTAGATAAATATTGATCATTTTTATACTTGAGTCAACAGGTAAATATTAGTCGTTTTTGTACTTGAGTCTATAGCTAAATATTGGTAATATTTATACTTGAGTCTATAGCTAAATATTTGTCATTTTTATACTTGAGTATATAACTAAATATTGGTCAATTTTATACTTGCGTCTATAGCTGAATATTGATCATATTTATACTTGAGTCAATAGATAAACATTGCCTGGGTATATAGTTGAATCTGCTAGCATCCGTCTGGTTCCTCTTAGAGATTCCTCCTCTGCATTAGATGCAATCAGTCTGTTCCTAGCCCTGAAAAAATGACTAAAAACATATGGCAGTGCAGAACACCAGATTAAAGGAAATTAGCTTGACCCGAGCAATGTCGTTACTAGTATATATTCCGTTCGTGTTACTCACGATTTTGTTTGAAGAATAATAGCCGGACTGCAAAGCTGGAGTCACTCGGGATTTTCACACGATTCTTCAGGAAAGGAAATCGAAAAGCAGGCCATTTAGAATTGTTCCGAAACCCACTTCAGCGAGATAAGAACGCATTCAAATCCCAAGTGTGGAAGTTACAGACCAATTAAGTAAGAACCTCTTGGAAATCAGAGAAGACAGAATATTATGAAAGGCTTTTCAGTGTTGAAACGACTTGATGTCTCTCTGGTCTTCAAAACAAACCACCTGGTTACGAATAAGGTAATAACGGAATCGAAAGAAGCAGGAACAAGGTAAAATCGGTAAAAATACGGAATAACATCTCCAACTGTAGCACGTTTAAACAAAATGATAGATGTAAATCGAATCGGCTCATTTCATTATTTTCATTTTAAAACGGGTACATCTCACTTTTTTATTTAAAAACGGGTACATTTCATTATTATTTTAAAACGGGTACGTTTCATTATTTTTCTTTTAAAACGGGTATGTTTTATTATTTTTCTTTTAAAACGGATACGTTTTATTATTTTTCTTTTAAAACGAGTATATTTCCTCATTTTCATACTATAACGGGTACATTTTATCATTTTATTTTAAAATGGGTAATTATTATTACATTTCTTTTTAAATGGGTACATTTCGTTATTTATATTTTAAAACGCCTAGGTTGTATTACTTTTATTTTAAAACTAATACATTTCATTTTCTTACTAAAACGGGTACATTTCGTTACTTTTATTTTAAAACGGGTACATATCATTATTTTGATATTAAAACAGGTAAGTTATTATTTTTATTTTCAAAGAGGTATTTTGTATTATTTATATTTTAAAACGGGTATGTTTTATTTTTATTTTCAAACACGTACATTTAATTATAATTTAAAACGGGTACAACTCATTATTTTCATTTTGAAAAGGGTGCAATTGTTTTAATTGCCGCTGCAAACACCTCCTGAATGTCTTGTGTGAATAAATAGTCACAAATACACCAATAATCAGTCGCAGGCCCAAATACCACATCTTATCATCTTCTTTATCTGCTGCATCCTCTTCGTGTGTAGGTGACCATGGCTCTCGACTAGATGTGCAACAGGTATCATATGAGGATCAACCAGAGACTGTAAGCATAAACGGCGTAAAGGGGATCGAACTCCTTGGAATTGATACTTCGCTCTGTAATGGAAGACGGGAACGACTGGTGTCACACTAACCGTCATCCAGAGACTGTTTTCATAAACAGCATAAAGGGGTTCGAACTCCTTGGAATTGATCCCCCGTTCTGTACGGGAAGACGTGAGCGAATCGTACCATATAACCATCATCCAGAGACTGTTAGTATAAACGGCTTAAAAGGAGTCGAATTCCTTGTAATTGATCGTTCCCCCTTTAAGGAAGGACGTGAACGACTGGTGTCACCTGACCGTCAACCAGAGACTGTTAGCATAAACAGCGTAAAGGGGGTCGAACTCCTTGGAATTGATACTTCACTCTGAAAGAGAAGACGTGAACTACTGGTGTCCCCTGACCGTCATCCAGAGATTGTTAACATAAACGGCTTAAAGGGGGTCGAACTCCTAGGAACTGATTCTTTGTCCTGTAATGGAAGACGTAAACGACTGGTGTCATACTAACCGTCATCCAGAGACTGTTAGCTTAAGCGCCGTAAAGGGAGTCGACCTCCTATGAGTTGATCCTTCGCCCTGTAAGGGAAGACGTGAACTACTGGTGTCCCCTGACCGTCATCCAGAGATTGTTAACATAAACGGCTTAAAGGGAGCCGAACTCCTAGGAACTGATTCTTTGTCCTGTAATGGAAGACGTAAACGACTGGTGTCATACTAACCGTCATCCAGAGACTGTTAGCATAAGCGCCGTAAAGGGAGACGACCTCCTATGAGTTGATCCTTCGCCCTGTAAGGGAAGACGTGAACTACTGGTGTCCCCTGACCGTCATCCAGAGATTGTTAACATAAACGGCAAAGGGGTCGAACTCCTAGGAACTGATTCTTTGTCCTGTAATGGAAGACGTAAACGACTGGTGTCATACTAACCGTCATCCAGAGACTGTTAGCATAAGCGCCGTAAAGGGAGTCGACCTCCTATGAGTTGATCCTTCGCTCTGTAAGGGAAGACGTGAACTACTGGTGTCCCCTGACCGTCATCCAGAGATTGTTAACATAAACGGCTTAAAGGGGGTCGAACTCCTAGGAACTGATTCTTTGTCCTGTAATGGAAGACGTAAACGACTGGTGTCATACTAACCGTCATCCAGAGACTGTTAGCATAAGCGCCGTAAAGGGAGTCGACCTCCTATGAGTTGATCCTTCGCCCTGTAAGTGTCCCCTGACCGTCATCCAGAGATTGTTAACATAAACGGCTTAAAGGGGGTCGAACTCCTATGAATTAATCCTTCGCCCTGTAAGGGAAGATGTGAATGACTGATGACCGTCATTCAGAGACTGTTAACATAAACGGCGTAAACGGAGTCGAACTTCATGGAATTGATACTTCGCTCTGACCGCTGTGTAAGGGAAGACGTGGGCGACTGGTGTCACCTGACCGTCATCCAGAGAGACTGTTTTCATAAACGGCGTAAAGGGAGTCGAACTCCAATTAATTGATCCTTCGCCCTGTAAGGGAAGATGTGAACGACTAGTGTCACCTGACCATTATAAACAGACTGTTAGCATAAACGGCGTAAAGACACTCGAACTCGTTGAAATTAACCCTTCGCCCAAGAAGACAGATGTACCATGACCGTCACCCAGCCAAATTTGTTCTCTTGTAGTCACTGGCATCAAATATCAAGTGAGTTGTAACGTGTTGCAGACAACGGTGTTTTCATCTATTCTGTACTAGCAGGAGAGCCCGGCGTTGCCGGGGGATGTAACAGTAAGAGATTGATCAAGTATCGACCATCATAAAGACTGAAAAATAAAATTGACAAATATTATTGTTTAAGGTTGACGGACACGCATGTCTTAATTATTTTTTTTGTTTTTTTGTTTTTTTTACGAGTTGGTCAAACCCAAACTCAAACAAAAACATTGTTTTCAATCGTTATGAGTCTACCAATTGAATAGAATTTTATTATAAACAATTGTCTTGTAATTGGAATTTTTAAAGCATTCTGAATGTAAAAATAAGAAAAAAGTGTGCAATACACTACCTGCCAAAAAAAGTGAAGTTTTGTTGAAATCGGTTGAAAAATGTAGGAAATCCGATCCCATATATAAACCAACACACACACACACACACACAACCTGGGTTTTATAATAAGTATAACTCGATATGAGTTGTCCCCCTTTCATTCTGGTGACCGAATCGTGTTTTCAAATTGATTTACTGCAAAAACAATTGTGTTTTTCCCATTTTTGGCGCTGTCAGAACCACCGCAAGGTAATTTTACGCAGTCCTGTGAAGTTTTGTTGAAATCGGTTGAAAAATGTAGGAAATCCGATCCAATATATAAACGTACAGACACACACACACACACACACACAAACACACACACACAATCTACGTTTTATAATAAGATTATCTAAATATGATTTATTTTTAATCTTTTTTATATATCTTTTTTAGTATAATTTATTGTTTTTTAAGTAGGAACTTTACTTTTTATATATATAATTTTTTTATTAAACAGCGTTTTCGGCCCACTTTTAGTTTCAAATTAACATCTCATTCTTTATATGACTGCAATTTAATGTCATATGGTTAATATCTGGGTTTCATTTTATAAGACCTCTTCCTTTTAAAGCTAATACTTTCCACCGTCTTCTAACCATTGTCTCGGTCATTTCGTCTGACTGAAACATCGAAATGGATAAATTCTGTTTCAATTTTTCGACGGCTGTCAAAGTTAAATTTCTAATTCCGTCACGAACACAGTCTATAGACCGGAGTTGAATAAGACTGACGCAGTGTTTGTCGGTTGAAATAGATCTATATCCCCCCCATATGAAGTAATTTCGGATTTTGTTGTGTAATTTATATGGTCTGTTATAATAAATACATTGAGCTCTTTTTGTGGTTTTAATATTATACACCAACGAATTTATTACCTGTACTATATATAAATAGATATATATAATTAAGTAATTCATCGAGTCTAGAAGAAACCTCAACAGAATGCAGAAAACACAAGATGGCCGTTTTCGTCCTATATTTGGGACCCATCAGCAATTTCTATCACTTGTATATCCTTGCTTGAACCGGCTTCTATTTAGACACCGAGACCCGTTGGTACAGTTGGTATGTCGTTTGCCTGATTTCAATTCTCGATTGTGGATGCGCACTGCTGATGTAGTTCCAAATATAAGACGAAATGGCCGTCCAGTGCTTTCTGCATTCTGTTGAGGATTCTTCTAGTCTCGATGAATTACTTAATTTTAATTATCTCAAATCTTCCTTATAATTTCTATCACTACATCATTGCTTGAACGGGCTTCTAATGCTCTGGATGGAGCGGCTTGGTGATAGTAGTCGTGGCTCGTGGGTCCTATGGGTAAGGGAAACTCGGATGAGTTCCACCACGGAATATGTGATCGAGCGACGCTAAATCGAATCTAATTCGCTACCTATTTAGCACCGAGGCCCATTGGTACAGTTGGTATGACGTTTGCCTGATTTCAATTCTCGATAGTGGATGCGCACTGCTGATGTAGTTCCAAATATAGGACGAAACGGCCGTCCAGTGCTTTCTGCATTCTGTTGAGATTTCTTCTAGTCTCGATGAATTACTTAATTATAATTATCTCAAATCTTCCTTAAAATTTCTATCAATTGTATATCCTTGCTTGAACTGGCTTCTAATGCTCTGGACTGAACTGCTTGGGGAAAGTAGTCGTAGCTCTAGGGGAGACAGTCCTATTGGTAAAGAGAAACTCGGATGAGTTCCACCAGGGAATATGTGATCGAGCGACGCTATATCGAATCTAATTCGCTACCTCTTTAGCACCGAGGCCCGTTGGAACTGTCCGGATTTCAATTTTCTGCTGATGAGTCCCAAATATAGGGCGAAACGGCATTCTTCATTCTGCTGAGGTTTCTTCTAGTCTCGATGAATTACTTAATTATAATTATCTTAAATCCGTCTAAATTCTACAACATATATATATATATATATATATATATATATATATATATATATATATATATATATGTGTGTGTGTGTGTGTGTGTGTGTGTGAAATAAGTCTGCTACAGAGGCACACCGGAGAGAGAAAGCTCAATGACAGGACCTTAATATAAAGTCGCGGTGAAATGTGGGTGGCCACAAGTAAAAGTTTCATCCGTTCTCAAGCAATCAAAGGTCATTTGGGAAAATTAGCACTTTATACCCATTCGGCAATTTCAAGGTCTTATACAGGTAGTATGTACAGGGTGTATTAAAAACATTTTTACAAACGTTAGTCGGGTGGGTGGGGGTGTCTCCTCCCACCTAAACAAGGTCAAAAATCCATTGCCAAATATTTTAAAATAATGGGTAGCGTGTTTATTTATTTATTTATTTTTGTTTAATTTCGGAGATAAAAACGCATCCAGTTTGGTGATGCCAACTTTTACCATTTCTTCAGAAATATGTAACTGTTTATACACACACTTTACATATACAGCGTATGCCAAAAATACATGTACAAAATTACGGGTGCGAGTTCTTCACACCAAAACAAAGACATCAGTCTAAATGAACATATGTCACCAAACTGGATACGTTTTTATCACCGAAATTAAGCAAAAATAAATGAATTATATAAATCAATAAATATATAAATAAATAAATATATAAATCGATAAATAAATAAGTAAATATATAAATAAATAAATATATAAATAAATAAATCAATAAATAAATATATAAATCAATCAATAAATAAATATATAAATAAATAAATATATAAATCAATAAATAAGTAAATATATAAATAAATCAATATATAAATGAATAAATACATAGATAAATATATAAATAAATAAATATATAAATATACGAATAAATAAATCAATAAATAAATATATAAATAAATAAACATATAAATCAATAAATCAATAAATAAGTAAATATATAAATAAATAAATATATAGATCAATAAATATATAAATGAATGAAAAAATAAATAAATAGATATATAAATAAATAAGTAAATATATAAATGAATGAATATATAAGTAAATCAATCAATAAATAAATATATAAATAAATAAACATATAAATCAATAAATAAATATATAAATGAATGAAAAAATATATAAATGAAGAAATATATAAGTAAATATATAATTATATAAATTAATAAATAAATAAATATACATATAAATATATATATAAATCAGTAAAAAAAAATAAATATATAAATAAATAAATATATAAATGAATAAATAAATAAGTAAATATTTAAATAAATAAATAGATAAATCAATAAATATATAAATAAATCAATAAATATATAAATCAATAAATAAATATATAAATAAATATATAAATGAATGAATAAATAAATAATAAATATATATATATATATATATATATATATATATATATATATATATATATATATATAAATGAATAAATATATAAACACACTACACTATTTTAAAATATTTGCCAAAAATCGAAAAAAATTATCCGATTTCAACACCTTTTATTCATTCATTTAATTGTGGAAAAAAATTATAGCAATATTTTTAGGGGTCAGCTTACACCTATTTTAATATATCGTGTGTACTTTTTAATTTGGGAGTGTTGCCAATTTTTTTTATTTTTTTTCTATCAGTTATGTAAAGAAAAATCTCCGATGCTATCATTTCAGAAAAAAAAAAGTTTATGCAATACCAAATGCAAACATTGAAAATTCGTTCCGAACTTTACTAAAAAAACATTCAATAAAACTAAAAATAAGTTTTTTAGTTTTTTTTTTGGTTTTTTTTTGGAAAAGCTGGTGCTTTATTTATGATGTGTTTTATTAAATTAATAAAACACTTTTTTTTTCAGATTTGTGAAAAAAATTTACACAGATTATTTAATTTTAACAAATTTACTTGGAATTTTTCCCTGAGATTCAGAAATTCATTCTTTTTACTTTTCGTAACAAGTGTTTATTATTATTATTATTATTATTATTATTATTATTATTATTATCATTATTATTATTATTAAATAACACATGCTTGAAGAATAGAAAGATTCAAAGTTAATACCGTTTTTGTGCGTGGCCATTTTTTTACGGGATTCTATTGTATTTCTTTCTTTTTTTTCTTTTTCAGTTTTACAACGGTTAAGTTATTTTCTGTACGGAAGTTCAAAAAGGAAATAATTCTGTGACCGCACTCAATTAACCGTATGAATTCAATAAGCCTTTATCGATTTTTTTCGATTTTTTTCCTTGTAGTTCTTCTTTAGCTTAATAAATCTAAAAATCAAAATAACTGAAAAAAATGGTTGTAATTAAATATTTTAAGACATCAACTAGGTAAAAAATAATAATCTAAAAACTAAAATAAAGTCAAAAATAAAATAAATGAATTCAAATTAAAACTATCGCTTAACTAGTTTTTAATTAATTTCTGCTTTTACACTTCTAATGTATAAAAAATAAAATTAATTCTACTATTGATTACAAAAGGTTAAAGATAATTTATTTTTAGCATCAATGTTGGTACAATTTTCTAGGTACTTTTGATCCTTCGGATGTTTTTCAAATTTTAAACGCGGTTCGAAACGCCAGGGTTAGACTACGCCTGCTTTGGGAGTGACAGTAGACAACTTCTGTTTTTGACCTATGACTTAGATGACAGCTAACGGGCTACCGTGTAGAAGTAAACATTGTTTTTGTTATGTTATAAGCAAAATGTAAGTATAGATTTTTGTAAAGTACAATTAAATAGATTTATTAATCGTCCTATTTACTAAGACGTCCTATTTCTGCACGCGTTATTGGTAAAAGATATGTTGGTAACACTTAGTTTTAAAGAAATTCTTGGTACTCCCGACATAAAATTTTTAAACAGATGGATTTTCTATAGCAGAAATAGTGCTTAGGTAAACAAGAGAGTCTGTTTGACATCTGCTTTGCAATGGACATTCGTTAGAATTTCTACAATTATACTTGTTGGTATTATCTGAGTTTGTTGCTTCGGAATAGCTATTATTACACAGATTTTTGTATTGATTTAATATATAGCTAGTATTACCTTTCCAAACCAAAATAAACTACTAAATAAACGATCTGAACTCATCTCAAAATGCAGACATGAAAACAAATTTTTATTACGTTGCTTAAAAATCAAAAACTGAAAAGAATAAATAAAAATAAACAAAATAATAATAATAAACAAATAAAATAAATTAACCCAAGCAAATAATAAATAAATTAACAAACAACTTCCGTTAGAATAGACGAAAAAGAATAAATAAAAAATAAAAAATAAATAAGTAAAATTAATCAAACAATAAATAAAGTAAAGAATAAACAAGTATGTATACTTTATAGTAAGGGGAACAGTCTACAATAGCCTCATTAGGGGGAAGACACCACAACAAGTAGACGCTCCGTTTATTTTATTAAATAATATTAATTTATTTTCTCCCACGTCTGAATATTCAAGAAAAATTATTAATATGTGCCTTCAGAAAGGATTCAAATTTGTGTCCTCCTTGGCAGGAAAAACCGTCTTTAGATCCGACGTTCTTTAGACAGAATCATCAAACAACTTCCGTTAGAATAGACGAAAAAGAATAAATAAAAAATAAAAAATAAATAAGTAAAATTAATCAAACAATAAATAAAGTAAAGAATAAACAAATTAACAAACCAACCCCGCCAAAGTAACTGATAGAATAGACTACAACAACCAATCCAAAAACTGTGTGAAAAATAGCTATAACTGCTATATAAACGATCAAAAAGAAATTTTACTATGTTACTTAAAAATCGAAAACCAAAAAGAATAAATAAAACTATACAAAATGAATAAATAAGAAAAACAAGTAAAATAAATTAATCCAATAAATAAATAAACAAATTAACAAACCGCTTCCGTTAAAATAACCGTTATAATAAATACAGATAAAAAATAAATAAGCAAAAACAAATAAAAATAATGAATCCAAATAAATAAAATAATAAATAAATTGAAATACTGCACCACCAGGAGCTGCGAACAGTCACAGCCTCGGTAGAATAGTCTATATCACTGTTAATATTTAACAGCCCCCTCACAAGAGATATATGTAGCACAAGGCTGAGTTTAACGTGGGTCATCCGAGCCCGTAGGCTGGGACAAAAAATCCCCGTAGAATACGCATAAACACGTTCGGGTCTGTCTACCACCCCGGACGAGACTCTGATCTTCGACACAGCCTCGTCTGGGTTCCTCTCTGCCCAAAACAGAAAGTTCAACAGGAGCTGCGACCAGTAGAATAGTCTATATTACTGTTCCCCCGAGGCTTACTTTCCTACTACTTTATAGTAAGGGGAACAGTCTACAATAGCCTCATTAGGGGGAAGACACCACAACAAGTAGACGCTCCGTTTATTTTATTAAATAATATTAATTTATTTTCTCCCACGTCTGAATATTCAAGAAAAATTATTAATATGTGCCTTCAGAAAGGATTCAAATTTGTGTCCTCCTTGGCAGGAAAAACCGTCTTTAGATCCGACGTTCTTTAGACAGAATCATCAAGTGGTGGCCGTCCTGGGTATGACGATAAACTACGTCCAACAACAAGGCCTCAGATAATGTTTTCGGAAAAATAATGTTGCCAGCTATACGTTTTTTGGAAAAATAATGTTGCCAGCTATACGTTTTTTGGAAATAATAATATACGTTTTTGAAATAATAATGTTTTTACGTTTTTGAAAAAATAATGTTGCCAGCTATGCGTTTTTGAAACAGTAATGTTGCCAGCTATATGTTTTTGAAAAAATAATTTTTGCCAGCTATATGTTTAATAGTACTGTATATTTAATATATGTATAGGTATATGTGTATGTATGTATGTATGTATATGTATATATATATGTATATGTGTGTGTGTATGTATATATATATACCTTAATTTGGCATTAAATGACCCACAGTGGTTGATATGCCATAAAACCAAACCAACCAACCTTCAGTGGGGGGGGGGCATTTTTGCTAATATTGCCACTTTTGAATGAAATAAATTCAGTATTTTTAATATTTATACTACGTGCTAGAATATCATGCTAATTTCTGAGGATGCTACCTGATGTAATTTAGTGCGTAATAAACAAAAGTGTGTAAATATTTCAATTATTGTTGTTGAAAATATTTTTCTGATGATTCGCACATATTGGAATTGTATGTGTCTATTTGTATTATGTATTTGGATGGATATAAAATTATTACTTTACAGAAAAGAAACTTTAAGAAAATTTCATCACAAAAATTAAGTAAATAAAATTTGAAAAACAGCAAAAGAAACTGATTCCAATTTAGAAACACAAGCAGACAATGCTACGCGCATATCAGATGCAATGTTGAGATTTTTTTCTGTTCTTCGTATTAAATTGAGTTAATGTGGAAAATCCCAGTTCACTCAAGTAAGTAGTTATAAAAGGCAATAGTAATAAAAGAGCCTTTTGACTCAGGAGTAAAAATCCCGCTTTGTTAACCCAAAACTCAATGAGAAGAGAATAAATAAATCAAAGACAAACTCAGTTTAATCGTTCATTTATTTAGCATCGAAAATTTATATGGGAAATTCTTACGATCTACAAATATTAGAATTCCATGTAACGTATTTGTATTATCTGTTTATATGAATATAAATCTATTACTTTTTGAAAAAAAAGGCTGTGTCGAAGATCAGAGTCTCGTCCGGGGTGGTAGACAGACCCGAACGCGTTTATGCTTGTTCTATGGGGATTTTTTTGTCCCTGCCTACGGGCTCGGATAACCCACGTTAAACTCAGCCTTGTGCTACATATATCTCTTGTGAGGGGGCTGTTATATATTAACAGTGATATAGATTATTCTACCGAGGCTGTGACTGTTCGCAGCTCCTGTTGAACACTCTGCTTTGGGCAGAGAGGAACCCGGACGAGGCTGTGTCGAAGATCAGAGTCTCGTCCTGGGTGGTAAACAGACCCGAACCCGTTTATGCGTGTTCTACGCGGATTTTTTTATCCCAGCCTGCGGACTCGGATGACTTAAAGAAAATTTCGACGCAAAAGTAAAGTAAATAATATTTGAAAATAAATGTAATTTAATGAGATCGATGTGTTTGCTTATTGATAAGCAGTTGATTCCAATTTAGAAACACATGCAGACAATGCTACACGCATATCAGGTGCAGTGTGAAGACTGTTTCTATTCTTCGTCTTAAATAGTTGTGGAAAACCCCAGTTTACTCAAGTAGTTATGAAAGGCAATAGTAATAAAAGAGCCTTTTGTCTCAGTAGTAAAAAGTTCCCTTTTTTAACCCAAAACTCAATGAGAACATGAACTACTGTAGTGAAAGAGATAATCAGGTACCACGGAAAAAATTCGTGTTTTGTGTGCGATCTGCCGAAGAAAAATTACCAAAAAGTAGTCAGCAAAATCTACATCAATGACTAGAAGCTATGCTAATGTTCTTCCCTCCCCTGAATGGCGTGACCAATCAGAAAATTCTCTCGGTGATCAGAAGTCGTTGTTTTTCGCTTATAAAAGGAGATGATTTTTTTTTGAGCGGGGGGACGAACACGCGTTGTTCTTGGCGGGAAGTGAAGGTTGGATTTGTGACTCCATTTTTGTCGTTTCTACGGTGTGTGTTAGACTGTTACGTCGGACTATCGCGTGAAGTGGGATTTGGCTACAAGTGTTGCGGCCGAGAAAGAAAAAATCTATTGCTGTTGCTACGATCAGTTGACAGTTTTTTTTTCTTTACCTCAACAATTACATTTTCCATTGCGACACCATTATATCATTAAACTTTCTAGTCATCATCAAAAAACATAATTCTCATTGTATCTGGAAAAGACAAAATAAAGATGATATTGTTTCAATATAAACACAATAATGGACGTACATGTCGTATCAGTGCAGACAATAGAATTGGCTAGCCCAGCATTTTTCAAACATTTTTTTTATTGCAACCCACAGCAAGAACCACATTTTGCATTGTGACTCATTATACCTACATGTCATAAATCAAAGACAAACTCTGTTCATTCGGTTGATTTATTTAGCATCGACAATTTACATGTATATTTCTTATTATCTGCACATACTGGAATTGCATGTATCTGTTTGTATTATCTATTTGGATAAATATAAAATTATTACTTTTAAAAAAACAAACATTAAAGAAATTTCGACACAAAGGTGAAGTAAATAATATTTGAAAAAGATTTCATTTAATGAGATTGATATGCTTGCTTATTGATAAGCAGTTGATTCCAATTTGGAAACACAGGAAGACTATGCTACACGCATATCAGGTGCAGTGTTTCTATCCTTCGTCTTAAATTGAGTTAATATGGAGTATTGCTGCCATATATAGTGTGGAGCCCCTTCTGTTTGTCTCAAGGTTCTTGATAAGATCCAGAGACGGATATGCAATGTAATTGGCCCTGATCTGGCATCTCATCTGCAGTCACTCTCTCACAGATGTGCCGTTGCCTCCCTCTGTTTTTTTTTTTACAAATACTTTCACAGTAACGGCTCGGACTTCAATGAATTTAAGCATTCAACTAGGTTGGCATCTCGCTCTCACCCTTTCACTGTTAAAACTGTTAAAACTATGATATTCACCTGTGGGAATACTGTAGCTTGAGAGGGGCAACTGAAGCTTTTCCATTGACGAATACGTTGACGATTTCTTGGGGAAGAGCGGTTTACTACTGCTTGTATTTTCTTCTCTTTGGCTTTACAAATTGGGGTTTTCTGTGTGGCAGAGGTTCTCCGCAGAGAGAAGGCTTTGCGAAGAGAATAACTTCGTTTGACAGATGAATCTTTCGATGGTGCCATCATTAAACTTTCTAGTCATGATCAAAAAACATAATTCTCATTCTATCTGAAAAAGACAAAATAAAGATGATATTGTTTCAATATAAACACAATAATGGACGTACACGTCATATCAGTGCAGACAATAGAATTGGCTAGCCCAGCATTTTTCAAACATTTTTTTTTATTGCGAACCACAGCAAGAACCACATTTTGCATTGTGACTCATTATACCTACATTGTGAGAAATTCTGCAATTAAAGCTCCTATTGGCTGATTTGTAACGACCAATTTCATTGGTCGAATTTTGACTTAGTTTTTTCGCGGGCATTTTTCAACGGTCTTTTAACTTAGTTGCGGTATATTATTGGAAATGACTCATTTTTTGAATCTTTTTGCAGGGCCTTTAGCGCCCAAGATCAAGCCTAAATAATTAGGCAATGATTCTTTTCAGCAACCAAATGGTAATGCTTCAGAGACGACGTCATGTCCCAGCTTAATACTTTCAAGGCTGTATAATACAGTCATTTATTGACTGTCGTCAAATGTGTACGTTCTACACGAAGAACTTTATGCATGATCTCGACAATAGCCGAGTTTCAACTTCAGCAGCCGAAATGGTAATGCTCCAGCAACGACCAGCAAATTCCAGCTTCTCCAACTTCGTAGAGACCAATTGAGTCCTACTAAAGTAAAAGACACTACCTATTCTTTGAAGAACTACCCCACCTTGTTCCCAGGGGCAAAAAAGGGCAAAATCTTTTTTTGTAAGGATACAATAAAATTTGTTTTAAGTTTTAAGGTAGGCTTGTTGATTGTACGTCTTTTCTTGTCTCTGCCAAGGGTTGATGTGTGTGAGAAGAAATTCTCACATGTCATAAATCAAAGACAAACTCTGTTCATTCGGTTTATTTATTTAGCATCAACAATTTACATGTATATTTCTTATTATCTACACATACTGGAATTGCATGTATCTATTTGTATTATCTATTTGGATGCATATAAAATTATTACTTTTAGAAAAACAAACGTGAAATAGATTTCGACACAAAGGTAAAGTAAATAATATCTGAAAAAAATTTCATTTAATGAGATCGATGTGCTTTGCTTATTAAGGGGTTACTGATAGCTGTGACAAACTGAAATTCGGCGACCTTACAAGTATATATATATATATTTTTTTTTAAAAAATATAATTATCCTATATTATGACCAGGTCAGCTGCACATTAATTCTTTCTGTTTAGTCAAAACATAAAAAGAAACTAACAAATCCAAAACAAAATCCACTTGAAAATATCTAAGTGGTCAAAAGTGCTTGGGACAATGCAGGATTTGGACCAGTTTTTGAAGTTTCTCATTCCCAGCAAACGGGAAAATGTAAGAACGCTGAAAAAACTAAATAAAAAGCTAATGAAATTTTCCATCTCCGTCATATTTAACAAAGGATGTTTAAAAGAAAGGTTGCTGCGCACACACACACACACACACACACACATATATATATATATATATATATATATATATATAATGAATACAGAATCCTTAATATATTTACAGGTGATAATTTATTTTGTGGAATCATGCTTTCATCTCTTCAAATCAAATTTTGCAAAAATGATATATTCCTTATAATTTATTATATATATATATATATATATTAAGACATTTTTATGTTTATACATTCTTTTTATAGGTACAAATATTTAAGTAAATTCTATGTTTATAATAAACAGTATAAAACAACATTTACCGGCCTGAATGTCCGAGAAATTTTTACACAAAATATTCGTCCTCCGACACGATTCGAACCTGTATCCTATACGGAACCGTCATTTAGCTTGACGTGCCTTTACCGATTTGGACACGAAGGAGCGTTCGGTTAGCAAGGTCGAATTTACTGTCTTTAAACTTCAATCTTCTATGAATCTCTCACGTACATTCATATCTGCTCATGGCGTATGAAATGTAAATAAATGACGTCACCTATTATAAAATGGACAAAGTCCGACAATTATTTTAAGACATTTTTATGTTTATACATTCTTTTTACAGATACAAATATTTAAGTAAATGCTCTGTTTTTATAATAAACAGTATTAAACAACATTTACCGGCCTGAATGTCCGAGAAATTTTCATAGAAAATATTCGTCCTCCAACAGGATTCGAACCTGTATCCTATACCGAACCGTCATTTAGCTTGACGTGCCTTTACCGATTTGGACACGAAGGAGCGTTCGGTTATATATATATTATAATATAACTGGCAGTATAAACCGTCTACGACCGGGTGTTTCATCACTGGGAATGTTTACTGTTCAATTGAAGCAGTTTAAGTTTAAAGTAAACCCACCTGAAAATCAATATTGGTAACAAAATTTGGGTGCGACTGAGGCACATCTCCAGATGAGTGAGGGTAACAATATGAATGGCGGGGGGGTGACTCTGAAAAGGGCCGTTTTTGCGTTCTCAATCTTGCAAGGAAGGAACCTCTTGAACGTCCCGCCATAATATTAATATACGATAATTTTTATTTATAGTATATTTTTTTCTATAATTTTAATAATCTTTTGCCTGAGGTTTCAAATCACTAAATTGATTGTACACTGTTTTTTACAGACATCAAATTTTAACATTTTATCTTTGAACTTCAAGGTTGAAAATTTTTTTCCAGTCAATTTGGACTCAAAACCGACACTGAAGAATTATCTATCAAACAAAAAAAATTTAATCGAAGTCGGATGAAAACTGTGGAAACCCATAAACAACATCCGATCAGACACATGCCTGCATATACGCACATATTTTGAGAATAATATATATATATATATATGTATATATTATATAATATATTATATATAATATGTTATATATTATAATATATAGATATTTCTATAATTATATATATATATATATATATATATTAAGAAATGGACAAAATCCGACAATTTATTTATTAAAGACATTTTTATGTTTAACTTTTTTTTTTTTTTATAGATACAAGTATTTAAGTAAATGCTCTGTTTATAATAAACAGTATTAAATAACATTTACCGGCCTGAATGTCCGGGAAAATTTCATAGAACATATTCGTCCTTTGACAGGATTCGAACCTGCATCCTATACGGAACCGTCATTTACGCTGACGTGCCTAACCTCCAGAGCAGTTATGAATGTACGAGATTCATGGAAGATTGAAGTTTATAAGCAGTAAATTCTACCTTGTCTACCGAACGCTCCTTTGTGGCCGATTTCGTTCCAGTTTTATCAAGTTTAATTTTGGGAAATCAAAGAATAGGCGTGTAAATTAAAGATGACTAATGAAGGGGGAGGAGAAAAAAACAGTCAACTAGTTTATACATTTGGGTCATCTTTTGTGCAACATATTATTAATAGCAGCATCTGTATTACTGACTTTAGTATGGACCGTTATTCTATTCTATCAAGGTCCCACTCTTCATATCATCTTAAGGTCCTGGAGTCCTTATATATCAGATCCCACAAGCCTTCCCTCTGTAAACAGGAATAGTTTGCTGGGTCGGAATATTATTGGTCTCTAGTTTTCCTTGAATTTTTTTCTCCTCCTTCATAAGTCATATTTATTCTTTTATTTCCTAGGAATAAACTTGATAAGTTTGACTGGTACAAAACCGCTTGTTTTTTAGCTATTAAATTTACACTGATATGCCTTTTAAATTACGCTTATTCCTTGCATATATATATATATATATATATATATATATATATATATATATATATATATATATATATATATATATATTGAACAATAAAAAATATTAAAAAATTAAAATCTTCAGAAGCACCAGGTTGTAGATTAATATTCTTTCGTTTTTATTATTATTATTTCATTTAGATTCCTCCACTAGTTTCGGTCAAAATGGCCATCATCAGGAGAAGAAATATTTCTGCTTGCTGGTAGCAGTAAACTACAGAAATTTGTATATATATATATATATATATATATATATATATGAAGAAATATAGTCTTAAGGTATGTTATATTTATGGGATAAAGTGTTCAATATCAGATATAGAGCGTGTGTAAATATAAAAGCGAATATTGATGTCAACACTTAGAGCGACAGGCTGTTTCATGCCTGACGATTGCGTCTAGCATGAAACAGCCTGTCGTCTCTAAATGTTCATATATATATATATATATATATATATATATATATATATATATATATATATATATATATATATATATATTATATATATATATATATATATATATATATATATATATTATATATATTTATATCATATATATGTATATAAATAAAAGACAGAACAGTAAGATATATAATCCGGTGTTCTTATAGATATTTTTATTTTTACAAAATAGTGCTCAATGTAAATTTACAGAGCATTAATATTATAAATTCGCTTGTGGATGAAATAGAACTAATGTCTTTAATTTAATTACAAAATTAAATTCAGGGCTTTTAGCTTCCATTTTTTGAAACATGGTTAGAACTGTGTAACGAAAAAAACACATTTTAAATCAATTAATTTATAATATATATATATATATATATATATATATATATATATATATATATATATATATATATATAAGCTTGATCCCTGGAATGAAGCCGTAATTACTCAAATGAACGTGATTAGATATACAGCATCTTTTAAACTGCTTCTCTCTTCCATTTTCTTCTGAAACAAATATGGCAGCCAAAATCGGCTGGTCACGTGATTTGTCGCCTATCCCGCTGTTTCCGATTGACGTCAACTTATCTGCTGCAGACATGTTCTTGGCTTTTCTCCCCGAAGGGAAATTTTTAAAATTTCTCCCCAAGTAGATGAGTTTAGGATCTGGGTTAGAGTGCGGGACGTTGGGTGTTGTAAAAGAAAAGAATGTCGAAAATGTTTTTGGTACGTAAAACGTATGTGAAGGGGTGGACCTAAACATTTTAAGCTGGAGGTGGGATGGGGACCATAGTGCAAAGAAAAGAGTAGAAACTTGACCGTTTGTTCTTTTCAACGGTTTTTCTCTCTTCTCTTTCTTCTTTTTATGCGTGTATTAATTTTCAACGTTCTTTCTTTCCTTCTTTCTTTCTTTCTTTCTTTCTTTCTTTCCTTCTTTCTTTCTTTCTTTCTATCTTTACTTCTTTCTTTCTTTCTATCTTTCCTTCTTTCTTTCTTTCTTTCTCTGGTATTTCTACTTTTTCATCAATTTCCTTCCTTCAGTATTTTCTTTTTTGTCTTAGCTTTTCGCCTTCGTTTTTGCTTTCTCCTTCTTCCATGATAATTCGTAGATTTCGATAATTTTTCATTCTTTTTTTCACCTTTTTTCTTTTCTTTCGATCTCCATCAAAACATTTACATCTTCCTTCTTTCGCTATTTCCGTCTTTTTTTTTCTTTCTTTCATTCTTTCTTTATTTTTCTTTCTTTCTTTGACTATTTTCTTTCTTTCTCTGTTTTTCTTTTTTTCACTATTTTTTTTCTTTCTTTTGTTCTTTTTCCTTATTTTTTAACTATTTTTCTTTTCCTTCACTATTTTTCTTTCTTTCGGTTTTTTCTATTTTTTTTTTCGCCTTTCCTTTTTTTCTTGTTTTTTTTTTTCACTGTTTTTTCTTACTTTCAGTAATTTTGTTTTCTTTCTTTCCCTGTTTTTCTTTCTTTTACTGTTTTTTCTTACTTTCAGTAATTTTGTTTTCTTTCTTTCCCTGTTTTTCTTTCTTTCACCATTTTTTTTTCTTTCTTTCTTTCGCTATTTCCTAAGTTTCTCTATTTTTTCTTTCTCTCCCTATTTTTTCTCCCTTTCTTTTCGCAGTTTTCCTTTGTTACTTTCGCCATTTTTCTTTCTTTCAATATTTTATAATTTTCTCTCTTTCGCATTTTTCTATTTCCTTTTTTTTCCTTTCACTATTTTTTATGTCTTTCTTTTGCTATTTCTCTTTGCCTATTCTTCTTTGTTTCTTTCGTTCACTTTTTCTTTGTTTTCCTATTCTTTCTTTCGTTAACTTTTCTTTTTTTCATTTTTTCTTTCTTTCTTTCTTTCAAACTCATTCTTACTTGTCTCAGACATTTCTTTCCTTTTCCTTCTAATTTCCAATTTTCTTTTTTCTTTCTTTCTTTTTTCTTTCTTTCTTTCTTTCCTTCCATCAGTCTCATTCTTACTTTCTCAGTCATTTCTTTCTTTTTCCCTCTAATTTCCGTTTTCTTTCTTTCTTTTCTTTCTTTCTTTCTTTCTTTCTTTCAATCTCATTCTTACTTGTCTCAGACATCTCTTTCCTTTTCCTTCTAATTTCCTTTTCTATTTCTTTCTTTCTTCCTTTCTTTTTCTTTCCTCCTTTGTTTCTTTCTTTCAGTCTTCTTACTTTCCTCAACCATTTATTTCTTTTTCCTTCTAATTTCCGCTTTCTTTCTTTCTTTCTTTCTTTCTTTCTTTCTTTCTTTCTTTCTTTCAGTTTTATTCTTACTTGTCCCAGACATTTCTTTCTTTTTCCTTCTAATTTCCACTTTTCTTTTCTTTTCTTTTCTTTTCTTTCTTTCTTTTTCCTTTCTTTCTTTCAGTCTTATTTTTTTTCCTCAGATATTTCTTTCTTTCCTTCTAATTCCCGCTTTCTTTTTTTTTCTTTCTTTTTTATTTATTTCTTTCTTTCTTATTCTTCTTTTTTTTTCACCTTTTCTCTCTTCACTTGTTCAAACCTTCTTTCACTTCTTTCGTTGTAATTTCTTTCAATCTTTCATCTGTCTCTTTCTTTTTATTTTCTTTTAAAATATCGTTCTCTTCTTTCCATCATTTATTTCTTTCGTTTTTTTCTTTCAAAATCTCTTTCGTTTCTTTTTCATGCACATTCCAAAACGTTTCTTCTTTTGTTTCTTTCTATTTTCCTTCGTCTTTCTCTTTTTATTTTCTTTCAATAATTGAGTCTTTAATTGTTTCTGATTTTTTTTCGATTTTTCTTTCGTTTCTTTTTTTTTATTTTTTGATCAGATTTTCTTTCGTTTCTTTTTATTTTCTTTCATTCTTTCTTTTGTTTTATTTATTTTTATTTTCTTTCTACCTTTCCTTTTTTATTGCTTTTTTTTTAAATCAGATTTTCCTTCGTATCTTTTTCTTTTGTTTTATTCTTTCGTTCTTTTCTTTTTATTTTCTTTCAACCTTTTCTTCTTTCATTGTTTTTTTTTTAAATCAGATTTTCCTTCGTTTCTTTTCTTTCTTTCTTTCGTTTCTTTCTTTCTATTTTCTTTCAACCTTTTTCTTCTTTTATTCCTTTTTTTTAATCAGATTTCCTTCGTTTCTTTTTCTTTTCTTTCATTCTTTCTTTCGTATCTTTCTTTTTATTTTCTTTCAGCCTTTGCTTCTTTTATTCCTTTTTTAAATCAAATTTTTCTTCGTTTCTTTTTCTTTCATTTTTTTTTCATTCTTTTTTTCATCTCACTCTTTCTATTTTTCAACCGAACTTTTCATTCTACCTTATTTTTTTAGGATTGTCTTTTTCTAGCTTTTTCTTTTTCTCAAAAAGGTTTGTTGACACCTTATATATTTGTCAAGCAAAACTGGGGCATTTTATTTTCTTATTAAATGTATTTCTCTCTTAAACGGATTTACTTGTTGTCGACCTTTACAGATTTCTTAGTGGCGAATGAAAGTGGCTGACTGAACCTTGCATGTATGGCCTGCATCGTGTCACCACGAATGACGATGGCATGCTATCCTATTCTACGCATGCGCACACACTAATGTTTTATTCGTCTATATATGCACGTCGGGAAGCAGAAATATCAAGTAAGTATTAATTCCTTGACTTGTTTATATAACTAGCATAGTCAGTCAGTTATTTACCATATGTGATACACGCTTAGGAGATCATGTATCTTTTTTTCCCCACAGTAGGTTGCCTTTCTTTCTGCGGTAGATCAGTTGCCATCCAAGGCTATAGAACACAGTCTGTCCTGCTATTTACCCATAGCTGGTGGGGAGAAGAAGAGGATTCATACCTTTCCCAGTGGTATTAGCACGTCATTCAGTCAGTTATATGCTATACGCGATACACACTTAGGCAATCATGTATCTTTCGATACATGACTGACGAGACAGATTTTTTCCTGTAGTAGGTTGTTATTTCTTTCTGCAATAGACCAATTGCCATCCAAGGCTATAGAACCCGGTCTGTCCTGCTATTTACCCATAGCTGGGGGAAGAAGAGGATGCATACCTTTCCCTAGGTTATTAGCACATAAGTGAATGTAATGGATTAGAATTCGAACTCGGTTCTCCGATTCCTAAATCCAAGCCGCTACCCGTTACGCCACCGCATAGTACCCGTCAAAAATAACGTGGAATTTTTTTTTTCTGTTAAACAGCATGACTCCATGAGTTTCATCTTAACTTCGGAATTATCCGGTTGTACTTTTTACTTAATTCCCAATTCCTTATTTTACTCCGACCAATTTACAGAAACTCTTGTCACCTGCAACCAAAAAGCAATAGGATAAGAAAGTGGACCAAAAGTCTTGTCACCCCTACATTATATAATTTTCCATTTCAGATGGCTGACACGCAAATAATGTTCATACAGACCTTTTCGACGTGAGACAGCGTCAATGAAAAGGAATAAACTGAATTGAGTCCATATCCTTTGTATTACTTGTTCTTTTCTTGTTCTCATTACTTTTTGATAGGGGGTCACAAGACTTTCGGACAACCCTGTAGATAACCTGAGTTTTTTTTTTTTTTTTTTTTGGGGGGCTTTTGTTGTATTTTATTGTTTTTTTTTTTGTTTTATTTTTGACCTTTGATTAACCGTTCACGTCTGAAGACAATCGTTTTATGGCCATATCTCGTTGAAACCCCAACTCTCGTACAATCACCGAAGTTAAAAAACGTCGAACGTGGACAGTACCTAAATAGGTGACTGTTTGGCTGTACCCGGTTCTGTCAGCTTTGATGTTCTAGTTTGGATATCAGCTTGGAATTGCAGAATCAAGACTTGAAACTTCAACTTGATAATCTTGATAGGTAGACATTAGGACCAAGTGTAGTCATTACTCAACATTTATATTTTCTTGTACATTTTGCTTTTGTAAATAAAAAAATATATTTTCTGTTTAGATGGAATTTTTATTTGTGCCTGAAATTCTTCGGGCACCAACAATGGGCCACAAGGAAGAAAAACTCGAGAAAACAGTGACCTGCAGGATGTTCCGAAAGTCTTGTCACCCACTACATAATATAATTTATATTTCAGATGGCTGACACGAGCTCATATATTTTAGAAGATAGGCTGCCTGCAAATGTATGAACGATACCAGAATAAACATCAACTGAATTACGCCATCGGAGAGCGTTTGCAACAATCAACAAACCACAGCTTCGTAAACTATCACACAGGACATGGCGCCGAATCATTTTGTGCCACGAAAATGATGGCGTTCATACAGACCTTCACGATGTGTGACGCCGTCAATGAAAGTGAATAAACTGAATCCAGTCCATGTCCTTTGAACTACTGTATTAATTGTTCACATTAGTTTTTGATAGTGGGTCACAAGGCATTCGGAGAACCATTGTAAATAACGTGTTTATTTTTTGTAATTTCTATTTGTGCTTATGTGGGACTGAAATTCTTTGGACACCAACAATGGGCCACAAGGAAGAAAAACTTGAGAAAACAGTGATCTACGGGATGTTTCGAAAGTCTTTTCACCCCTATATAATATAATTTTCTATTTCAGATGGCTGCCACGAAAATGATGGCGTTCATACAGACCTTCTCCATATTTGACGGGGTCAATGAAAGTGAATAAACTGAATCCAGTCCATGTGTTTTGTATTACTTTCTGTTGTTTTCATTACTTTTTGGCATGGGGTGACAAGACTTTCGGATCTACTATGGCCAAGAAATGGGGGATTCGTTTAATACTAAAGAACAATACAAAACTGATCCCTCACTTTTTACCATCTTTTTATTTGATTACCATTCTCGATGTTTGACAGGGTCAATGAAAGTGAATAAACTGAATTCAGTCCATGTGTTTTGTATTACTTTCTGTTGTTTTCATTACTTTTTGGTATGGGGTGACAAGACTTTCGGATCTACTATGGCCAAGAAATGGGGGATTTGTTTAATACTAAAGAACAATACAAAACTGATCCCTCACTTTTTACCATCATTTTATTTGATTACCATTCTCGATGTTTGACAGCGTCAATGAAAGTGAATAAACTGAATACAGTCCAGGTGTTTTGTATTACTTCCTGTTGTTTTCATTACTTTTTGGTATGGGGGTGACAAGACTTTCGGATCTACTATGGCCAAGAAATGGGGGATTTGTTTAATACTAAAGAACAATACAAAACTGATCCCTAACTTTTTACCATCTTTTTATTTGATTACCATTCTCCATATTTGACGGGGTCAATGAAAGTGAATAAACTGAATCCAGTCCATGTGCTTTGTATTTACTGTATTAGTAGTTGTTCTCTTATTCTCATTATGGGATGGCATGTCGTCACCATTCGGCTTATTCATCTGACTGAATAAAAGCAGCGGAAAAAATGTAGCTACTTTCTACAAAGACACCATTACCCGTATGAAGAAAAAAAATGATTGCTGCCTTTTATTTTTAATTGTCTCTTATGACTTTACTATCCGAGGTGATATTTTCAGATTGGTGACAAAATAATCAAAGCGGTGATAGGTTTAAAACTTTAAAACTACAGCGTAAAAGATGATCCAGGGTTCAAATCCCGGCCTGTTCTGTGGCGTTCACGTCCTATAAATGCTCTTGAGAAAAGCAAGGATGCATTTTTTTTTTATCCCCACTCAGCTATGGGTTCAGAGTAGACAGGGTTCACTGACCTTGAGTGGTACTAAGTCTAGCAAAATGAAAACTTTGAAATTGTGGAGAAAGCAACCGGAAAACCGTTCCAATATCTTTCCCCAGAAGTCATAGCAACTGATATACGTCAAAGGAAAGTGTGCAAAAGCTATTAGTAGTTTTAAATTATCATAAACTAGCAGTAGATCCCTGCGTTGCCCTGGGATGTAACAGTAAGAGATAGATCAAGTATCGACCATCATAAAGACTGAAAAATAAAATTGACAAATATTATTGTTTAAGGTTGACGGACACGCATGTCTTAATTAGTTTTTTTTTTTACGAATTGGTCAAACTCAAACAAAAACATTGTTTTCAATCGTTATGAGTCTATCGATTGAATAGAATTTTATTATAAACAATTGTCTTGTAAATGGAATTTTAAAAGCATTCTGAATGTAAAAATAAAGAAAAAAGTGTGCAAGACAATAAGAAATACTACCTGCCAAAAAAAAGTGAAGTTTTGTTGAAATCGGTTGAAAAATGTAGGAAATCCGATCCCATATATAAACGAAAACACACACACACAAACAACTTGGGTTTTATAATAAGTATAACTCGATATGAGTTGTCCCCCTTTCATTCTCGTGATGCCTCTTAATCGTGTTTTCAAGTTGATTTCATGCAAAAACAATTGTGTTTTTTCCAATTTTTGGCGCTGTCAGAACCACCGCAAGGTAATTTTACGTAGTCCTGAGAAGTTTTGTTGAAATCGGTTGAAAAATGTAGAAAATCCGATCCAATATATAAACGAACAGACACACACACACAATCTGCGTTTTATAATAAGTAAGATTTCTAATAATTACTAGCTTATAAAATTTTCATATTGTCTAGCAGAGTTCTTGCAAGGAGAGAGAAGACGACACCTAAAAAGATACATATAAAAAAAAAAAAGCACATATATGAAAACCCCGCACATTCAGTTAAAAATTAAAAAAATAAATAAAAATAGCCCTTGATAATGGCTAAATGAATAGCAGAAAGCGGACGGATACGAAGAACTTTTGATCAGATTTTACTTACTTTGTGTCCAGAAAAGCAAACACTTGTACAGGGTGACCCCCCCCCCCAAAAAAAATTTTTGAAGTGCGCATTGCCAGACATGAGCAAGTGGCAACACTGCGAGACAGTGACTTTGAGCAAGTAAACGTTTCGCCATTTAGAATTCAAGATGAAATTCACAGTATCCCAGCTGAGATGTTGCAGCAGTCAATGAGGAATCTCAACAGCAGATTTCAAGAATGCATTCCTACAGGAGGACGCCATCTACAGGACGTAATTTTTAAAAAATGAAAATTCCATCATTGTTTCTTAAATGGCATTTTTTAAGGTTTCAATTACTATGAATAAGATATTTTTCTTCCATCACTCTTGGTTTTATTGGATTGTTAAAAAATTCCCGTTTTTGGGGGTCACGCAGAAAAAAAGAGATAAAAAGCTTAATTGCAATACTTTATCAGTCATCTTTAACGAAACTTGTATAAAAGAGGGATTGCTACCCATTTACACAATCATACTTGTGTGTGTGTGTGTGTGTGTGTGTGTGTGTGTGTGTGTGTGTGTGTGTGTGTGTGTGTGTGTGTGTGTATTTAGACAGCATATTCTCATTCAAACTGGTTTGGTTAAATAATTTAGACATAGTATGTCTGTTTATTTTTGTTTTAATCGTTTCGAGTCCACGAATCAGTTTACTGGTGCCGTAGAAAATTAATTAAAAAGAATAGAAAAATTTACAACGACGATGCTGACGAGAAGGCTTACATTTAACTTAGATAAGCATAGTTCAATCTTACATCATTTAAAGGAAAATTCAAGTCCACAAACATAGTTTAAAGAATACATCTATATTACACAAAATAATAAGCAAAAACTTAATATCATAGAATATAAGAGAATTAAAGCCAAAACTAAAGTCAACTATGCGTATAGCAATAAAGTTCTTAAATATTCTATATATATATATATATATATATATATATATATATATATATATATATATATATATATAAAAATTTAGTCAAACGCTAAATATCATCAATCTTATTGCCAATATTATCATTTTGCTGGCTTTTTATTTCTCAAATTTTATTAACCGGACCAATATATATATATATATATATATATATATATATATATATATATATATATATATACGTATGAATATATATATATATAATATGCATGTTCGCCAAAACTAGTATATTAATATACAACCTAGTGTGTTTGAAGGTTTTAATTTTTATATTTTTTATTGTTCAATATATATATATATATATATATTAACAATTATAGCAAAAGCATGCTATAAACCGGGAGGTTTTTGTAATAATTGTTAATAAATATTATTATTAATAATCTCTACTCCGTATTGAGCACAGTTTAAAAATATAGTATTTGGACATTGCACTTGGATATATATATATATATCCAAATGCAATGGATATTATATATATATATATATATATATATATATATATGTGTGTGTGTGTGTGTGTGTGTGTGTGTGTGTGTGTGTGTGTGTGTGTGTGTGTGCTTTAATGCATCCGTATATATGAGTGGGTGGGTGTCGTGTCCTCTGCCATGAATGGGCATTAGAGGATAGTTTCTACTGTAAACAATGCAGACCCATATCTACGACTAACACACGCCGCTTCCTACTGAAACAAGAAATTTGAGTCGTTTTAACATCACTACTATCGGCCACGTCTATTGAAATCTGGAATATTCTGATTTTTTTTTTAATCTCTATATTTTAATTTTTTTTTTTTTCAGACCATAATTCAGAATTATATCCGGCAGGCGACAAGTCAGCACAGAATCGAATTCGCTTAAACCTGAAGGTAAAAAAAAACAAAAAAAAACTTTATTCCGGCCAGATTGTTTTGTGTGTGTGTGTGTATGTAAGTATGTATGTATGTATGTATATATGTGTGTATGTATGTATGTATGTGTGTGTGTGTGTGTGTGTGTGTAAGTATGTATGTATGTATGTATGTATGTGTGTGTGTATGTATGTTTGTATGCATGTGTGTGTATGTAAGTATGTATGTATGTATGTATGTATGTGTGTGTGTGTGTGTGTAAGTATGTATGTATGTATGTATGTATGTGTGTGTGTGTGTGTAAGTATGTATGCATGTATGTATGTGTGTGTATGTATGTATGTATGTATGTATGTGTGTGTGTGTATGTAAGTATGTATGTATGTATGTGTGTGTGTGTATGTAAGTATGTATGTATGTGTGTGTGTGTGTGTTTTCTTTTCGTTTCTTTCTTCCTTTTCACTGTTGTCTGTTTAGGTTTCTACTTCGCCCAGATTTTAAAAATTTTTTTTTTTCACTGGTCCACAGATCGGCAGATATCAATCAGCCTTCTCGTATAATTTCCACTCAGATGAAGAAAAAAAGAGATTAAAAAAAAAAAACGCCATATTCTAATTTTTCTTTTAACGTTCTCTTTTTTTTTTTTTTTTTTTTTTTGTCCTGTATCTGCGGATTTTACGGCATTGTCGCGGTTCGTCACTTCCTGTGTAATTCGAGATCTCTTCACGAGATCTGTTCAAATTGTCGACTCGTTTACTATTTGAGTCGTGTGTGTGTGTGTGTGCGTGCGTGCTTGGATGCTACTTAGAAGCCATTTTTGTTGTTGCCGTTGTTGCCTCTCTTTTTACAGATTTCGCAGCACAAACCTTTCAGCTTTTAAAGCTACTCTTAAAGTTAAACTAATTTCTTTATTTTTCCGGAGAAAATTTGCCATTTCTAAACATAAAGAAAAGATAACCGTCGACGCTTACGATTTAACTACAAATTATTTTCCATTTTGTTATTATTATTATTATTATTTTAATTCTTTCATTCAGACCGATAAGTAGCGAACAGCAGACGACTTCGACATCTTGAGAGTTCTTGAATCTTATTTTTATTTTTAAGGCAATTTCATTTTGTAACTTCAACAAAAACAGAAAATATTAATACCACGAATTTCGATTCTATTTGCTATAAAATGTTTTTACTCGTTTTTTTTTTCTTGTTAACAAAATAATTCTTTTTAAGCACATTTTCTATTTCTTAAATCAAATGTGGTTTTAGTTTCAATTGTCACTAGACCACCCATAAACCCGATGGGTTCCTTTTAAAAGCATTTCATGATACAAAATGATGAGGTAATAATATTATCAATTTTATTAATTATTACGCATAGCAGTCATTAATTACGCATATTATTAATTAAGTATATAATTTGTATTTTTTAATATAAGTTATTGTAATAATTATTATTGCTCACGTTATACAATATTACTTAGATCAAACGTAATAATAAATTAAAATAATTATACCTTTTATTATACAAAGTTGCTTCCTTATCACATTTATTTAAAAATACGAAACGGCGGCAAACCAGTGTACCTCGATATATTTATTTACCATCAAGTTATGTGATACAATTTTCCAGTCATACAGATTACGTTATACAATGACACACCCACATAGCGTACTATCAAGTACTTTCCCACCATCTTGGATATGTGTTTATAAAAAGTTGTGGTGTAGGGAATTGTAAAAATATATATTTATTTTCGGATAATTACGGACGATAATGGGTATGTATCCATTCACTTAAATACAATAGTAAATACTGTATGTTGGTCTGCAATTGGAAATTCGTCTCCGGCCGTGCTGGTCGAGCTCTTTGCATCCGGGCGGAGAGGATCCCCAGATGGGGCTGTGTCGGGGGCAAGGTATCGTCTCGGGGCTCGGGGAGCAGCTGCCCGACACCGTTTTATACGGAGTCGACGGGGAATTTTTGGCCGAGCCTACAGGCTTGGATACCCTGCATTAAATTCAGCCTTGCCACATCTGACCGCGTGGGGCGGTTGGTAGTTATCCTACACTTGGAGATTCGTCTCCAGCTGTGCTGATCAAACTCTCTGCCTCCGGGCAGAGAGGATCTACAGACGAGTCTATGTCGAAGAGCAGAGTCTCGTCTCGGAAAACAGCGCCCCGACCCCGTTTTATACAGTGTCTACAGGAATTTTTTGTCCGAACCTACGGGCTCGGATACCCCACATTCGGCCTTGTGCCACATCTGACCGCGTGGAGCGGTTGGTAGATATCCTGCAGTTGGAGATTCATTGTGAAATTCACTTGACTCTCTTCTAGCAGTTGACTAATTCTACGCGCCGCTGGCGAATCTTATATGTGTTGTTCTTGTCCTAAGTATTATCGTCCATTTCCAACCTTCGTTTAATTATTCTATTCAGTAACCTTTCTTAGGTTACAACAATTATGTATATTTAAATTTATTTAATAACGTTGTTATAATGTATTATGTTTATTTTAATAATGTTGTTATAATGTATAATGTTTATTTTATTCCATACATATAATAGCTGGAATATAATATGCTAAGTTTTGTTTATAGACACGGATTGATATAAGAATGTGTGTCGAAAACAAATAATAAATGTCCTATTAAAAGTGCCCTAAAAACAGAAAACGGCTCTAGCTGAAGAACCCCTTGTCTAATTTTAATGAAATTTGGCATTGAAATCAGCAGGAGGTCAGGGTACAATATGCTCATTAATTGGTTGGGGAACACACACACACACATACATACATACATACATATATACATACATACATACATGCAAGATTAATGTTTTAGTATTATATATATATATATATATATATATATATATATATATATATATATATATTTTAATTTAATTTATTTCTTTTTACAAGGAGCTAAAAGGAAAGTCAACGAGACCTCCAAGAAATTTCTACCTGCGGATCTGTCATAATTATTAGAGAAGACCAACTTCCAGGTAATTAACACAAACTTCTTTCATTTCATAATTTATACCTCTACCTAAAATGGATAACGGCCATATCACATTGGAACACTGGGTGTCGTACGATCACCGAAGTTTAGAGGCGGCACGGTGGTGTATTGAATAGCGGCTTGGATTGAGGAATCGGAGAGCCGAGTTCGAATTCCAGTCGAATCCATTACATTCACTTACGTGATATTAACCTTGGGAAAGGTATGAATCCTCTTCTTCTCCCTCCAGCTATGGGTAAATAGCAGGACAGACTGAGTTCTATGACAACTGGTCTAGGAGAAGGAAAACTCTGAATTCTAAACCCGGAGTGGAGCCCCTAAGGCGGATGGACGGCACTTTGTGCTACCTTCCGGCAACTCCTGCAGCCGCTCTGGTACCAGACTGTATTGGTTTATCCTCTTCTTTCGTCTCTGCTAGCAAGGCCGGGGGGGGGGGGAACTAGACGTCTGGGCAGCCCTAGTTCGCCATATCTCCCAAGCCCGACGACGACGATATACGGTTTAAGACCACAACTGGTAATTATTTAAATTATTTCCAAAAATAATTGTTTTATAAATAGACCCTTGTGCAAATTAATTGAAATAACCGCTTTAGTTTCACTTCTTTCACTATACCGTCATTTTTTTTCTCAGCTTAGGTCATTTGCAGTGGTGTGCAGTAATATGAATTTATTTTCGAGGTGTATGACGAAATTTGTCTGGCCTTGAAAAATATTACATCAGATTTTCATCATGCACCAGACACTATTGTCTCGACTGTCGATTAGTTACCCTACGGCCATTATCTGCGATGGACGTTACTCCAAGGAAGCGTAACGCTGTACGAACACACTGGCAAGCCTTACAGAGGGATCGCGGACTGTACGATGAAAGAGAAACTCTTGACGACTAAGGCGGGAGTGCCCTTAGCACACAAGGGGGTTACAGAGAGTGGGAGCAAGAGTAAAGAGGCGTGAAAGAGGAAAGGATGAAGCGAAGGACGGGAAATAGATCAAGGCATCTGGAGATGTCAACTGACATTGCATTTGAATAGTTGGAAATTATAGCTATCAGGGAAGCAAGTAAGAGGAAGGGAGTTCCACGGACGGGAAGTGCGAGACATGAAGTTATTGGAGTAGAAGAGACGGTTACATTTAACCGTTTCCACAGTGAAACGTTGGAACTGAGATGCCGACCTAGTGGGAACTAGGGAAAGTAGCTCGTCAGAGCAGTTACCGTTTGTAGAGAAGACAGAGGGAGGCGACGGCACGTCTGTGAGAGAGCGACTGTAAACGAGATGCCAGATCAGAGCCAACCACATTGCATATCCGTCTCTGGATTTTGTCGAGGACCTTAAGGCGAACAGCAGGGTCTCCAGACCATATATGACTGCAATATTCCATGCAAAGGCGAATGGTTGATTTAGAGACTTGAAGGATGGACTCGGGCGAGAAAAAAACTTTCCGGCGCGACACAGGGAACCAACTTTCCTTGCGATGGATGAAGCAATTGATTCAATGTAATTGTTCAATCTCAGCTCAGCGGACAGTGTGAGACCAAGCAGTCACAAAGAAATGCAAAAAGGTATATATATATATATATATATATATATATATATATATATATATTTGAGATTAGTAGATGCATTATTATGTACTATACTGCTTCTACTAATCTCAAACAATTAATGAAACATATATATATATATACAAAATAAAACTATGAAATCTCCACAAATATTCTTAAATGTCTATAATTGGTAACAGAAGCCATTGGTTTATACCAACGGCTTCCTATACTTAATACTTCTCGAATTCACTCTCGTGTGGTCATGTGTGACGTCATTAGCTGCGGTGCGATTTTCGCTTCCAGCGTCTTATATGCACGTGTTTATCGTTGCTTGTAAATCATCCATGTAAACAGAAACAGACTATCATCATTGATTTGTCCGTGTATTGCTTAATATATTGTAATGTAATTGACATCTTTGATAATGGCTTATGTAAGCCGAAAGCTTAGATTGGATTAAAAAATATGTATCAATATTGTGATTTCTTTTCTTCGTTTAATGATAATGTTATTAAGCTTATCAGATGTTATGAAAAGAATTTACATAAAATAAATGGATAACACTTGTCTATATTATTTAATGAAACATGTATGAATGAAAAATGCTGTCTAAATACACACAATATATATATATATATATATATATATATATATATATATATATATATATATAATTATTTTTTTAAAATATGATTCCATCGCAACATAAGAGTTCTCATGTTTCAAAAACAGAAGCAAAAAACTTCAATTGAAATGATTAGCTTCTGTTAGCTTCTTCTACTCTTAGGTAGCGATGGAATCAGGACCAATCATGTGACATATCCGTCTCTGGATTTTGTCGAGGACCTCGACATGAACAGCGGGAACACTTGATCTATATTCGCAAGCAGTGTTCTCCATACATTAACTTGACAGTCTACATGAAAGAATTGAAAATATGATTGTCTGACCAGGCCATAAAGTACGAGTCTTTCATTAGCCAAATTGTGATGTTCACTGCCAAATTGTTTGACCAGCAACAGCACTAAATTGGGAGAGGATTTCATACAATGATCGTCTTTGTTAAATCGTTATCATTCTTTCTATCACAAATTTATTGGTATAGTTTTGCATTAATTTCAACTCTTCTTATTAAGAATTGCATTGTTTCTTTTCAGGTACGAGGATAGGCTGAAAGAAGAGTTGAAATTAATGCATGCAACATTTCACGACTCTAGCATCACCTCTTCATAGTCAGCCGATGAACTTTTCAGCCTTCCCTCGTAACTGGAAAGAAACAATTCTGTTATTAATAAGAAGAGTTGAAATTAATGCATGCAACATTTCACGACTCTAGCATCACTCCTTCATAGTCAGCCTATGAACTTTTCAGCCTTCCCTCGTAACTGGTAAGAAACAATTCTGTTATTAATAAGAAGAGTTGAAATTATTCATGCAACATTTCACGACTCTAGCATCACTCCTTCATAGTGAGTCTATGAACTTTTCAGCCTTCCCTCGTAACTGGAAAGAAACAATTCTGTTATTAATAAGAAGAGTTGAAATTAAGGCATGCAACATTTCAGTCTTCCCTCGTAACTGGAAAGAAACAATTTTGTTATTAATAAGAAGAGTTGAAATTAATGCATGCAACATTTCACGACTCTAACATCACCCCTTCATAGTCAGCCTATGAACTTTTCAGCCTTCCTTCGTAACTGGAAAGAAACAATTCTGTTATTAATAAGAAGAGTTGAAATTAATGCATGCAACATTTCACGACTCTAGCATCACTCCTTCATAGTCAGCCTATGAACTTTTCAGCCTTCCCTCGTAACTGGTAAGAAACAATTCTGTTATTAATAAGAAGAGTTGAAATTATTCATGCAACATTTCACGACTCTAGCATCACTCCTTCATAGTGAGTCTATGAACTTTTCAGCCTTCCCTCGTAACTGGAAAGAAACAATTCTGTTATTAATAAGAAGAGTTGAAATTAAGGCATGCAACATTTCAGTCTTCCTCGTAACTGGAAAGAAACAATTTTGTTATTAATAAGAAGAATTGAAATTAATGACTCTAACATTTCACGACTCCTAACATCACCCCTTCGTAACTCAGCCTGTTATTAATAAGAAGAGTTGAAATTAAGGCATTTTCAGCCTTCCTTCGTAACTGAAAGAAACAATTTTGTTATTAATAAGAAGAGTTGAAATTAATGCATGCAACATTTCACGACTCTAGCATCACCCCCTCATTGTCATCTTCGTAACTGGAAAGAAACAATTTTGTTATTCCACCCCTTGTTATGTTTCACGACAAGGAATAATCTTATGAACGTTTTAGTCCACCCCCTCGAGATTGAAAAGTTTTAATCGAAACAAAAAATATTTTCAAAACTAATTTTCATGTCATGAACTATAATATACAAGGCTTCATTTATCATATGTTTTTTTCTTATTTAATCAAGAGAACCATAATACATTATAAAATAAAACGTAAAAAAAAGAAATGAATTCTTATTGTCATTACAGAAACTCTACAATTGAAAATACACACTGAGTAAATTCAAAGCCCTTGTTTGATATAACCAACTAACCTGTATGAACTATCAACGAAATCTTTGCTTTCCTTTCTATTCTGATCATATATTTCCTAGACACCCTTGTGCAAATTAATCGAAACAACCGCTTTAGTTTCCTTCCTTTCATCATACAGTCAGTTTTAGGCCCACTGGAGTGACAGGGTGTAATCCGTTTCTATTAATTCCCCAGATTAGGTCATTTGCAGTGGTGTGAATGAATCTATTTTCGGGGTCTATGATGTAATTTGTTTGGCCTTGAAAAATATTGCGTCATCTGCGATTGCATCAGATTTTTATCACGCCCAGTCACTATTGTCTCGATTGTCGATTAGTTGTCCTACTGTCATTGTCTGCGATGGACGTTACTCCAAGGAAGCGTACGAAAATCGTAACGCTGCACTAACATTGGCAAGCCTTACAAAGTCATCGCGGACTGTACGGCGAAAGAGAAGCTCCTAGACGGCCATTATGTACTAACATGTGCTCTGGGTCATTTTTCATTGGAAAAAGCATTTATGATTAATTTTTGCTCTCTGTAAAATATCCTCTTTTAGCCTTAATTACCGCAGCACAGATTTTTCGAATTCATTGCAAAAGTTTCTCATAGTATAATTTCGATAATTGATTTAATTATTTTTTCAATGACTCTAAGAGCTCTTTTTAATTTTTTTTTTCTCTCTTCTGTCAAGTTCATGCCATACTATTTCTTGAGGTGGCTCTAAACTTTTGATCTCTAGTGTATATATATATATATATATATATATATATATATATATATATATATATTATAAAAATATGATCCCTTCGCTACATAAGAGTTTCTCATGCGAAAATTTACCACAAGGTAGCTTATTCCTAAATTTTCGTTTGAAGATGAAACGGGACCCAACACATTGATTCAACTTAATTTTAATAATTATATTGATTGTTTTGGCTCTCGTTTTTGAAACATGAGAACTCTTATGTAGCGAAGGGATCGTATTTTTTTTTTTTTAAATATTATAATATAAGGTCTACTTATGTATGGAGCACTGTCTTCTTAAAAATTAAAACAAAAATACTAAGGAACTTCGGATTATTTACCTGTCGTGTTCCTTCCTATTTTTCTGCATACTTGCGCACACACACACACACACACACACACACACACACACACATATATATATATATATATATATACAGGTAATAGATCCATTGGTATATCCAGGTGGATCCTAGTAATATAAAATATTAAAACTGATCCTCAGAAAGAGCTCAATGTATTTATTATTACAGAGCATATAAATTATACAGCAAAAAATCCCAAATTACCTCATCTGGGTATAGTATATTACAAACCAGCACAACATTATGCCAGACTTCTTCAGCCCTAGACTGACTGTCTCGAAATCCGGGGTTTTGAATTTAATTTAGATAGCACTCGGGTAGAATGTACAGGCCTACTCAAAATGGACGCCTCGTTTAGATAAGGAGCCTGGGTTGGTGACAAAGGGAGGGAGTGAGGTATCTCTCGAAGAAGACATGGGCCCGATTGGGAGTTTATTTATGACGAAATCCTTTAGTTGTATGTAAATGAATTTAGGTTCCTGCTAGGGGATACCAAACTATACCAACAACATATATATTTTAACAGGATTGGCAATAAATTGTATTTAGACAATAAGGGTTTAAATATTATTGAGTGAAGAGGGATTGAAAGACAAAAGAATTTAAAGTTAGAATAAATTATCTAAATGATAGATTCCCAAAATCTGTAAGTAAAAAGCGGGAACAGTAGAGAGGAAAACTGGATGGGGAGGTTACAACAAGAAAAGAGATCATCATTTCAACTTAGAGCTAAATAAATCAATTAGAAAAGATCCAACTCAATTCATAAGACGTTTTAGCAAGTGAGAGAGAAGTTTCGGCTATGACAGTCCAAAGAGCAGTGAAAAAAGACTTGAAAATGAAATCGTACGTGAAACCTGTGAGACACCTTGTTAGTCCAGGACATAAAGTTAGAAGGTTAGAGATGAATCGAGAGCGAAGATCATCTTGAACTTTATTTCAATCCTTCATGAACTTCCGATTCTTAGCTCTGATTAATTAATGATGAACATATTATTTTCGTTTATGAACGATTTCATCACGATTCTTCTGTTAAACTTTGAGAGTAATTATACATTCTTATTTCTCAAAGTAAAGACCAATCGTGTTATAAAACCTCGGAGAATTCCAGTAAGATATCTTTAATCATTTCCAAGATACAACGGCTCAAAGCTTAATCTAACAAATTGACAAGTTTGCTTTTACATGATTTGGACTTTTGCTGTTTCATCCGGCACACACACACACACACACACACACACACACACACACACACACACATATATATATATATATATATATATATATATTCTCTTTGGTTTTGGATACTATTATACATCCTACAAACACGCACACACACAAACATATATATATATATATATATATATATATATATATATATATATATATATATATATATATATATATTGGTGGCTATCTACATTAAAACAAAACAACTCGCACTTAGCAAAATTACATTTCAAGTTAGTCACAATGCATTACATTGCATCTAGACATATGGTTCTTTTTGTTAATATTTCAGTCTTTGTATCATGACTTTACCTCTGCTATTCCGCGACCGTTGTCGTCGCATAGCAACCCTTTATGTCAACATAACAGAATATCATCTTTGATGGTGAATATCTTTGTTTACATGTCCGCACGACCACTCTGAAGATGACTCATGTGTGAGTCGAAAGCTTAGATCAAGAACCAACTTAATAAAAAAAATATCCAAATTTTGGACAACTTTTGTCATTATTTACACCCGAAATTAATGCAAATATACGAAATTTAGAACGGCTCATAATCAAACATAATTGCTGGCCCAATACAATATATATATATATATATATATATATATATATATATATATATATATATATATATATATGTGTGTGTGTGTGTGTGTGTGTGTGTGTGTAAAATAATTGTTAAATGGACTCTCTCCTGTCCGTTTCGACATATGAGGATTTGACAACTTCATTGATTCAGTTATGAAATTTTGTGCGATAATCTTAAGTGGCATTTAAGACCCGCTAGTGATTTACAAAGTAGGCCACATATGGAGCAAGTGTGAGGATTGTGCGATGAGATCACTGCTAGATTGGCTGACCTTTTAAATCTTGCTCTCGCTTCTTGAAGATGATTCAGACAAGCAGATTGAAAACTGCTGAGTCCACTAAAACACGTTGATCTCCATTCTACCCGCCCCAAGGCTAAGCGCTCAAGGGTGTTATGTGGTATATTGACTGCTGACAACACACACACATATATATATATATATATATATATATATATATATATATATATATATATATATATCATTAACTAGTAGTATTACTCGGTTGGTAAAAAACCTCGGATAGCACAACTTGTTTCAACATTGAAAATCTTTTTTAACGTTTCATCAGATGGGAAATCACGATGCTACTAATGGGAAATTTAGCTTTTATGGGAAACTTTCCAGTGACGGAAGTGGAAGACGTGCTTCGTTAACTGCATTTCGGAATAAAATATTTTAGTAGCATCGTGATTTCCCACCTGATGAAACGTTAAAAAAAATTTGAAACACGTTGAAACAAGATATATTGTTTTGTAGTGGTTATGTGTATGTTCTAATGTAACAGTGCATAATAAATAAATATTTATTGTACTAATTTTATATTTATTGAGCCCTGTTTTAAATTAATGTTTTGAGCGCTAAAATCTTACTCTTCGTTCTTTTACATTTAGGTATATATATATATATATATATATATATATATATATATATATATATATATATATATATATGATGGATTCTCCCGTTGTATTCGACCTATGAGGGTCAAACAGCTCAGTTCCTAGGAAACCGACAACCCAGACACCAGTACATGAGGTTTGATTATAGTGGTGAAGGTTTCGTGCAGGACCATCCACCCTTTTTGAAGGCCCGAATACAGAGACCTGGTGCACTAAGTGCCACAAGGTCCCCAAAACGACCCTCCGCAGGTTTTGAAGTCAGAGTTTTCCTTCTCCTACACTAGTTGCCATCCAAGGCTATAGAACCCAGTCTGTCCTGCTATTTTACCCATAGCTGGAGGGAGAAGAAGAGGATTCATACCTTTCCCAAGAGTATTAGCACGTAAGTGAATGTAATGGATTCGACTGGAATTTAAACTGGAAGACGCCCGTGTATTTTTCAGGGTATTTTTTCAGAGTATTTTTTTACGAAAAAAGTGCGTCTTGTAAACCGGAAAATACAGTAGTTAGTTTTTTCTTCTTTTTTTTATCTTTTTTAATTGAACAATTTTTTTCTACATTGCAGCCGCCACGAAATTGCTTCTTACCAAAGACGAACATTTGTTTACTTTGTAAAATCTACGTACCTGAGAGAAGGAAAATAAAATATTGGCGCTGACAAGACTGGATACATGAAAAGAGCAAGAATTTCGACCTGGTGACCGCCAAGGCCGTGTTGTACTCTTGTACTCGTAAAATCTCACATATCTCTGTAATCTTCTGCCATCTCAGCGAGCATATCCGTGGCTTCAATTTTCAATCACCGAACTGGATCACCTCGGAAAAAAATAAACAGTGGATTGAAATCAACTGCTACCCACTCGATGCCAAAAACAAAAACACACAAGTCGAAGTTTTGTATATATGTACACTTCAGTTCAAAAGTTTAAAGAGACCACACTTCTAATTTTTTTTAAATTGGCCCCCAAAGTAGTTGTCTTGTATTTTAAAGAAGAGAAAATTATCATACATTGTTATTAAGAAAAAAAAAGAGTGAGCCATGATTTCTTATTAGAAATTTTATTATGACAAAAAAAAAAAAATTATAATTAAATTTTTCTCTCAAAATGACCTTCGTCAGCCTCGATGACCGCAGTACAATTTTTTTGCATTCGCTACAAAAGTTTCTCAAAGTATAAGTTTGATATTTGATTCCATTCTTTTTTTCAGTTACTCTAAGAGCACTTTCTGCATTTTTTTTTCTCACTTCTGTCAAATTAATCCCATATTAACTCTGTAGTTTCTTTAAACTTTTGATTGTACTGCTTATATATATATATATATATATATATATATATATATATATATATATATATATATATCAGTAAAAATTGTCCGACGTGTCTATTATTGTCTGAAGCAAGTTCATTAATTTTTAGCCATATATATATATACATATATATATTAGATTACCCTCCCTTTCTCTCTCTCTCTCTGTACATTCAGACACTTTCTCCTTTTTCTCTCTCTCTTTTTCTCTCTCTCTCTCTCTCTCTCTCTCTATATATATATATATATATATATATATATATATATATCTATATATATATTTATTTACATTTTCTCTTTTTCTCTCTCAGTTTCTGTCTCTCTAATATTTTATGTCCCGTTATTTGTGAAATTAGTAATACCTCTCACTCTTGTATATTCAAACACTTTTCTTTACAGTTTCTTCTCTCTTTCTGTCTCTAATATCCTTCTCCTCTCTCTCTCCTTCTCTCTCCTTCTCTCACTCTCTATATTCTCTCTCCACTGAGTTATTTTCTTTACTTATTTCTTCTCTCTCCTTTTCTTTATAAAATAAGTCTCTCTCTCTCTCTCTATCTTTCTCTCTCTGTCTCTTTCTATTTATATCTCTCTTTTTCTCTCTCTGTCTCACTCTCTCCATATCTATAAAATTAACGTACAAACAGAAAATATATTAAGTAATTTTCAGACTTAATCCATTTCCTTATATATATATATATATATATATATATATATATATATATATATATATCCGTATCTTCAAACACTTCTTCTCACTTCTCTCTCTCTCTCTCTCTCTCTCTTCTCAAAAAATCAACTACAATGTCACTAAAGGCAACTCCTCTTGTGGCCTTCCTCTGCTTCTACCTTCTTCGTGCCACTTGTGCTGAACTCAGAGCTTCGTCCCAACGTCTCGTCGCAACAGGTCAAACATTTCACGCCCTTTGCCATTACGAGCACGTTGATGTCGACCGATTTCTCTACTGGACCGTCCACACCCGCCACAATAAACACGGCGACCAAGAAATTAACGCCAACTTCGGCGGGGTCGATCTCAAGACTTGTTCTCCTTTCAGCTTCGATGACTCCAACAGCATTCTTGCTTTCAAGACCGGTCTACGAGGCCTGACCGGTCAGGTCACCTGCGATCTAGACGGTGGCCCGATGAGACTACTTATCGACAAGGTCCGGCCAGAATACAACGGGCTTCGATTCTCTTGCACCTCCGGCCACAACGACAACGCTCGGAGCAATGAAGTGACCCTCATCGTCGGGAAACCTAGATTAGTAACCCTTGAAATAGAGGATTCTGGTGACAAGGCCCAACCAACCGGCGCTGGTACTGTTCTCAGGGCCACGTGTCGTGTGGACAGGTCGTTGAAGCCGAAGTTCTTATTCTGGGCGACGGATGGTGCCGCAAAGAATAAATCAACGTTCGGTGGGATGGTTGTGGAATTCTGTTTCCGGTACAAAGTCCGTGATCCGGTCTACAGGAGAATTGATTTCAACTGCCATGGACCTTCTGACATTGCGTCCACAATAACGGTTCAATCGCTTCCTGTCGGAACAGCCATCTTTTGTTATGCAAAAATCGACAACAAAGATGGAGCCGCCGCTTCAAGAATCGAAAGCAACAGGCTCGCAATTTCTGACAGTGGACGTTTTACCAATCTTTTAATCTCTGCCGGGAAATATTCTGTACCGATAAACGGAACGTTTTACGCAAAATGCCGTTTGTTAAGCTGTAACGGTCTAACGAACAATTGCTCCGACAAGATTCAGTGGCAGGGTGTTTCGAAATTTGGTAAAAGGGCGTATATCTTCAAGAGGGAATGGCAAGAAGATAGCGTGTTGTTGATCAGGCCAATTCAAGAGGCTGATAACCAAAGTCAAGTCTATTGTAGTGTTTTACGCGATCCAACAATACCAAGAGAATCGGTTACGATTAAGGTCACACGGAAAATGCCGATGTCTATCGAGCTCTTACGAAACGAATCAACGATTAGTCCCGTGCCGATAAACGGAACATTTCGCGCCGTCTGCTCGTTCAGAAACATCGATGCGCGCGTCCTGCACTGGATTGTCGAGATGGACCACGTCAGCATTGGCAAGATCGTCATCAGGCCTGACGAATGTCGTACTTACCTCATGATAGCAACAACGCCAGCTGTGGACCGGATGCAGTTCTCTTGTAATCTGAGCGCCAAACTAACAACCTTCTCAGTCCAGCGAGTCGGTGCTGATGATCACGGAACCGAAGTTTACTGTTCCGCCTTTGACCGATACGGTTTTGCCGTTCGCAGCGACTCCGTGAGCATTAAGACGCGAGTCGTCGAGGGCTCTGAAAATACGCTCGCAAAAATTCGACCGGCTTATCGAGAAGCCACGCTCGTGGCTACCTGCCCGTTTGGAAACGGTACACAAAACGTATTAATCGTTCATCCGGCAACTGAAAACGGAAACGGAAGTAAGACGTTTAGAACCGGAAATGAAACCGATTACACGGCTTTTATCCAGCTTGACATAAACTGCACTGTAATCGATTACGCTTTACACTCGTCCCGGAGGTTTTATGTCGGCTGTGACCCTGATGGCAAATCTCTTACCCTCGTTATAGATCCGGTTTACGGTAACGCTTCTGACGCTTTCCGGGTGATATGCGCCTGGTACGCTTCTCTTCCTTCTTCAAACGCCTCTTCAACGCCGGAACTAAATATGGTGTTTCATAAACGCCAGTATCCGCAAGTGGTCTACCCTGTGTCAAAACCGACGCTGCATTATAGCGGCGAGAAAATTCACATTAACAAGCCCGAGGCTGATATCTCCAGCATGATTTGGTTAGTTCCGGCCCTTCTTGATCATGAATTGGAATTCTCTTGTAGCTTTGATGCCACTGAGAATTCGACCTTCAGCCTCTTGCTTTACATCCAAATAGAAAACGGCGAGGTTTTTCCGTTTATTGAGAGGAGGAAGCTGAACGGTAAGAACCAAACGTTTGTAATTCGAGGAAGGTTTCTCATGATGACGTCATATCGTGGTATTTTTTGCGTAGCGGAGAATATCGTTAGCCGTTGGGAATCGGACTCCGCCGGGATTAAGGTTCGCAACGTCTCTGTTTTCATGCCACTGCACGAACGGGCGCCGTCGAATAGTTCTTTCTTCAGGCGACATCTAACGCCAACCCGCAAACTATGTTATGACTTATGCGAAGTCTACAGCAATTGTCACGGAGTTTCCTACCAGGACATGCTATGCTCTCTATCAACCCACAGCTTCCAGGACATGCAGTTTGTGTCCAATGAAGGCTTTAGCTTCTACCACCGCCTGCAACCGGAAGACATCTTGCAAAAACAAGACTTTGGGTCTAGTGTTTACATTAAGCACGAGAATAGGATGCTGCCTTTTCACGGGGTCCTGGAACATCGAACCGGTGTCACAGCAACTCAGTGCCAAAATAAGTGTACGGCAAATGTATTCTGTCGTTCGATACAGTATAACAGAGCTCTGAATATGTGCCACTTGTCCCGTCTGAAGCCGACAAAGAATGAAACGACAGCCGGAGTTGACCGTTTTGACTGGGACGTTTACGCAAAGAACAAGACCAAGACCAATACCAACACGCCAGACTCTTTCGTCGTTATCCGAGAACTTTTGCCCGACAAAAATTATCAGCCGGTATCTCAGAAGGTGCTGACAGGGTTGGAGAATGACCAGGACCAATTGAAAGAATGTGCAGATTCCTGCAGGAACAATGACCACTGTCTCTCTTTTGTCAGTATTTATAATGAACTAGGTACACACATGGCGTGCTCTCTGTATGGCGTTAATATTCCTGAAATGCGTCTGGTGAAGCCCGTTAAAAATGACCTGAAAAGACGATTGTACGTGCGCGTTAGAAGCGTAAACTTTGAACTGGTTCCAGTTAAACGGCGTGAAATAGTCACAATTGCTTGAAAGCCTAACAAAAAACCAAAATAGAGGCATTTCAAATCTTTCCTGTTGACTTTATTCTGGTTCTCTTTACAGATTATTGCTGGGAAATTGCTTGAAAGACCCTAAAAAAAAATAAATAATAGAATTCTCTTGTATCAAAATATCTAAGGGACATAATTTTCGTCTGAATGTTTCCAGAATTTTTTTTTTTTTTTTTGTACTTTCCTGTTACGGAGTTTCAGCCGCTATACTCTCCGGCATATTTCAGAGCAGACGACAACCAAAAGGTTGTGAACGGCAAAAGAAAAAAGAAGATAATGTGAAAAAAAAAAAGATAATATAAAAAAAAATGGTTATGTGAAAAAAAATGATATAATGAAAAAAAGATAATGTGAAAAAAATGATAATGCGAAACAAAAAGATAATGTGAAAAAAGATAATGGGAAAAAAGATAATGGGAAAAAAAGATAATGTGAAAAAAATGAAAATGCGGAAAAAATGATAATATCGAAAAAAAAAGATAATGTGAAAAAATGATTATGCGAAAAAATTGATAATGTGAAAAAAAGATAATGTGAAAAAAATGATAATGGGAAAAAAAGTTAATGTGAAAAAAATGATAATGTGAATAAGAGATCATGTAAAAAAATGATAATGTGAAAAAAATGATAATGTGAAAAAAATGATAATGCGGAAAAAAAGATAATGTGAAATAAAAGATAATGTGAAAAACATGATAATTTGAAAATAATTATAATGTGAAAATGATAATGTGAAAATAATGATAATTTGAAAAAAAGATAATGTGAAAAAAAGTTAATGTGAAAAAAATGATAATGTGAAAAAAATGATAATGTGAAAAAAAGATAATGTGAAAAAAATGATAATGTGAAAAAAGATAATGGGAAAAAATGAAAATGTGAAAAAAATGATAATGTGAAAAAAGATAATGGGAAAAAATGAAAATGTGAAAAAAAATGATAATGTGAAAAAAAAGATAATGTGAAAAAAATGAAAATGAAAAATGATAATGAAAAAATAATGATAAAATGAAAAAAAAAATCATAATGGGAAAAAAAATGAAAATGTGAAAAAAAATGATAATGGAAAAAATGATAATGAAAAAGAAATGGGAAAAAAATGAAAATGTGAAAAAAATGATAATGTGATAAAAGATAATGGGAAAAAATGAAAATGTGAAAAAAATGATAATGGAAAAAATGAACATGTGAAAAAAATGATAATGTGAAAAAAGATAATGGGAAAAAATGAAAATGTGAAAAAAATGATAATGTGAAAAAAGATAATGGGAAAAAATGAAAATGTGAAAAAAATGATAATGTGAAAAAAAGATAATGGGAAAAAATGAAAATGTGAAAAAAATGATAATGTGAAAAAAGATAATGGGAAAAAATGAAAATGTGAAAAAAATGATAATGTGAAAAAAAGATAATGTGAAAAAAATGATAATGTGAAAAAAATGATAATGTGAAAAAAAACGATAGATAAATGATTAATTTGACGTAATTGTTTCTTTTGTCATTTTTCTTTTTTTGTTAAAATGTACCTAAAAATGCTTTCTCTGATATAAAACAAATCCGTTCTCATATTCTCGTGGTTTCTATTTGATAAATTCCAAGATGTCTGTCTTTATTGCTCTATGATGATTGTTCAAAGAGAGATTTATAAATTTTGTTTTCTTAGAGGATATCCATCCTCATTGGATACCTGGAGTGTATCCAATTAGGACGGATGCCATTAGACTAGGAAATCGTCTAACAGACGAGCTTTTTAGCCACGATTCAAGCGGCCAGAGTAATATTTGTTAAGCTTTTTCTTTTTATCGGAGACACTCTTATTAATGGGGAAACCGATGAGGATTGACGTCACTACAGAAAAGACAGATTTGTAAAACGTCATTACGAACAATCACTCCACGGCCGGCAAAGGATGCGGAACAGAGGAACTTTCTAGAAAAATGATCTGGATGAAGAGGATGTGTCCTCCTTAAAAACGGAAAATAGAAATCCTGTTTGCTCAATGATTCTCCGTGACTGAACGGTAAAGCACACTGGATGAAACGGCATCTTCCCTTACAAAAGGAGACGCAGTTTCGAACCCTGCCGAGGGATGCATTTTGCTTTAATAAAGATTTCTCGAATTCGCAGGTCGATAGACGTAATAAATAAAAACAGGGCTTCTATTTCAAATACAAAGTATCCACTGTATTAACATTTGAATTATTAAAGAAAATAAGTTGAACTGACAGTCTATATCTCTGAGATGAGGTATTATGATGACTTGCATTATTTACATTATTCGGACTGTTTTCTTATCTTCATTGCCATATTCACAACGTCGCTTCTACTGGGACTTTTCTAGTTGTCTCCATATTTTTGGTATATCGGATCCGTATCGATTCTTCAATATCTGTCTATATCTCTGAGATGAGGTATTATGATGACTTGCATTATTTACATTATTCGGACTGTTATCCTAATCTTCATCGCCTTATTCACAACGTTTCCGCCGTTGTACGCTCAGGCCTTTATGTCTATGTCTCTGAGATGATATATCTTATTCAGACTGTTATCCTCATCTTCATCGCCTTATTCATCTCGGCCGTTGAGATGATATATCTGTCTATATCTCTGAGATGAGGTATCATGATGACTTGCATTATTTACATTATTCAGACTGTTATCCTCATCCTCATTTCGTTTCGGCCTTTGTACGCTCCGGCCTTCTGCAGGTGATTGGAATTTCGAACCGAATCCTATATTTCGTCCAACAGGATAGAACGAGCTAGTTCCAGGTGACACATGGAGGTAAAAGACGTTGGTTAGATCCAGTGACTAGACCCAAAGAGTTGTGAGTTCAATACCAGACCACAGCAGTTGTGAACCCAAAACTTGGAGAGTTGAGTTAAAGGGAAATAACTAAGAAGAGGCATGGCTCGTGGAACGAGAACACTCTAAACACACACACACACACACACACACACACACATCCGGTAGACGAAATAAAGTGTTCGGTTCGAAATTCCACTCACCTGAAGAAGGCCGGAGCGTACAACAGCCGAAACGTTGTGAATATGGCAATGAAGATTAGGATGACAGTCCGAATAATGTAAATAATGCAAGAAATTCCAAGATATTTGTTTGATTGCCGAAAATTCCATTTTTTGTTTTAGTAAATATATACACTTACCCTATTGTTGTTTTAATATCGCGAGCATTTTCGACATTCTAATAATACATTTTCCATAAATAAATAAATGTCATTTTCCTCATCTTTTTCGTTAACCAGAATTTTTTTTTTCTGGCAACATAAAAGTCTTCGGACGATAATGCAAGAAGTTGAATATTCTGTAAAAGAATAATAACATCCATTTATCACGACTTCAAAAATAAAAGGGACAATTTCAAAGGTTCGATACATATTCTATGACTGTTTGATATCATTTTTTTTATTTATAGTGAGGCTCACTCTGTATAGGACCTGGGAGTCACTCAAGGTAGAGGTTTACGATAAGGGGAAGTTAATATTGATAGGAGGTGAAGATAAGGGTTAACTCTAGACTTGAACAGGTTCCGATTCTAGTTACTTCTTAACGATGGAATAACTGGAGAGGTTGTTATAATGTAATTGGCATTGCGGGTCCGAGCTGTGAAGGTTAGGCCTAGCGGAATCAAGGAATGTAGTTCGTCTGAGAACTTTCCGTAGAATTAGCTATAGACTAGTGAGAGATTCGCCACACCCCGCCTGTGAGAGAGACGTTGGATGGAGGAAAATAATTCGTCACCCCAAAAAACAAAGACAAATAAAAAAAATTAAGTCGTGCTGAAGGCTACAGTTCAAAGACTATTGGTAAGATCAAATACTGTTTAATATTAAATACACTTCCTCCATCGTTGATTTAATATCGCAAGCATTTTCGACATTCTAAAAATACCTTTTCCATAAATAAATAAATGCAATTTTTCCTTATTTTTTTTTTAAACCCAGAGGATTTCGAATACCATAAGATTCTGTGGAAGATAATCTAAGGAAGAATAATAACGTCCATTTATCACGACTTCAAAAATAAAAGGGAAAATTTCAAAGGTTCAATAGATATTCTATGACTTTTTGATATGACTTTTTTTTTACCGTGAGGCTCACTCTGTACAAGGCCCGGGAGTCACTCGAGGTAGAGGTTTACGATAAGGGGAAGTTAATATTGATAGGAGGTGAAGATAAGGGTTAACTCTAGACTTGAACAGGTTCCGATTCTAGTTACTTCTTAACGATGGAATAACTAGGTGGGGGTTGTTATAATCTAATTGGCATGGTAGGTTCTAGCTGTGAAAAAAGATAGGTGTAGATGAGAGATTTTAAGCGCTGAAAATTGCATCCAAAAACATTCATTTTTCATGAATTTTCTTGATTTATTGATTGCTCCTAGAAGATAAAAGATTTCAATAGTAAAGTTTAGTTGAATATTATTATTTTATCATGAAAATATTTAATTTCTTAAATTCTTGAAAGGTTCAATGGATATTTTATGACATTTTAATAGTACATGATATTTTTTTTTTATTTTCATTTATTTATTTATTTTTACAGTAAGGTTCACCCTGTACAAGGTCCGGGCCCACTCGCTGTCGAGGGTTACGTAAACGGGTAGATAAGGTTAACAGGTTAAGATTTGCAATGATCAGAGAAATATCCTCTTGGAAGTCCGTTCCACAGACAATTGGTTTGTGGAAAGAAGCCTCTCAACTCAATTCATTCAGTCTCTCCTCACATTTCCTTCTCGACTGTCGAACGTCCACCGACTCTCAGTTCTTGATATAAGGACCGCGTGATCGAGTTGTTAGAACGTTCGTGAGACCTCAGGTTCGAATCTTATTATTCAAAGAGACTACTTCTTTTTTCTTTCAGCGTGCACAAGGCCCAGAGGCCACTCAAGGTAGAGGGTTACATTAAGTAGCAGTTTATACGGATAGGAGGGGAAGATAGTCATGGACGGGTTAAGATTGTAGTGATCGGGTAACGAATTATTTTCCACCTTGCAATTCCTTTCTCACAAAAAAAATGTTACAGGCCTCTGGCTAGTCCATCGCTATTTCCATGGAAAATGTTCAAACGAGCTACATTCTTTCATTCCACCTGTTCCAACCTTTACGGCTAAGAACTACTCTGCCACGCAACTAACCTCGTAGCAAACCACCCTCATTCCTTTTGTATACCATTTAGTCCAAATACTCGTTGTGCTGACCAGCGCGGCACAGTTAAAGGCTCCCCTAAGAGGATTGCCGAGTTCAGAAACAACTTTATGAAAATTAAAATCTGTCCCTTTTTGAGGCTTTGAATTTAGAGTAAGCCTAGTCATGAACGTAACAGACTTTGGAAACTGAAGATGTATTGGGATTGCAAAAGATGCCTTCCAAAAGCTAAGCAGAGTATTAAGAGACGGGAAAATGTCGTTGGAAAAAAAAAGAAAACAGTACTGAACTGTTACGTGAAATCTGTCCTCCTGTATAGCAGCGAATGCTGGACACTCTCCTCAAAGATGAAGAAGAGCCTCGAAGTAACATAAACGCGGTCCTACAAATATCGGGTCCCTAAGAGGGTTGACGAGCTTTAGCCAGCAACAGTCTTCTTGCAAAATATCTTCCCGTGATAAAAAGGCAAATATTGCAGAGACTTCTCCATCAACTATGAACTTTTGGGTAACGAATTATTTTCCACCTTGCGATTCCTTTCTCACAAACAAAATGTTACAGGTCTCTGGCGAGTCTATCGCTATTTCCACGGAAAGTGTTCAAACGAGCTACAATTCTTTCATTCCACCTGTTCCAAACTTTATGGTTAAGCAATGCACCTTATAGCGAACCACCCCCATTCCCTATGTATTCCATTTAGTCCAAATAGCCGGTAGCAATGAAGGCAGTTTCGAATGAGCCGTCGTTGTTCTGGACAGTTAAAGGATCCCCTAAGAGGATTGCCGTGATCAGAAACAACTTTATGAAAATTGAACTTGTGGGTAACGAATTATTTTCCATCCTGCAATTCCTTTCTTGGAAACTTGTTGTTGTTGTTCTGTTGCAGACAGAGGAATGATTGCTGTTTTTCATCTATGGTATTCCAGTAGCACCGTCTTTTTCATTACTTTGCTTGCTTCCTACCAATCACGATCTCTTATTCCGTACAGAAAAAAAAAGGCGCGCTTAATCCTTTCCCACTGATTGTTTTTGTGTGGACACCAAGTTGAAGTTTAAATTCCATGAAAGACCATTTCGGTCAACACACGAATACTGAGCTCAAGAAAAGCCTACCAGAGAAAAACAGACGACATTGCACTTGGCTTCGTTTGTCAACTCTCGATAATGCATTGTAAAAGAAAAATGGCTGCCGAGTCGCTGTGTGCGCAGGCGTAAATACTAATACATCAGTCATAAATTTTGAAAAGAAATAAAAAGTAAAAAAAAAAAAAGAAAAGAAATGAAATAATAATAATAATAATAATAATAATAATAATAATAATAATAATAATAATAATAAAAGAAAAACAAGAGAAAGACAGTGAGTGAAAATAATATTTAAAAGTGGGAGGAAAAATCAGGAATTGTGATGTAAAATTATCGAAAAACCAACGAAAAGAAGTAATAAAAACTAAAATAATCATATTTGAAAGAATATAAAAATATAAATATATATAAATTTAACATATATATAAAATAAGCAAATGTATGTATTAATAATATATATGAATAATATATAAAATAATATATATATAAATATATATATATATATATATAAATATATATATATATATATATATATATATATATATATATAAATATATATATATAAATATATAAAATATATATATAAATATATATATATATATATAAATATATATATATATAAATATATATGTATATATATAAAAAGAAAGAACAGTAACATATATAATCCGGTGTTCTTATAGATATTTTTATTTTTACAAAATAGTGGTCAATGTAAATTTACAGAGTATTAATATTATAAATTAATTGATTTAAAATATGGTTTTTCGCTACACAGTTCTAACCATGTTTCAAAAATGGAAGCTGAAATCTTCGAATTTAATTTTGTAATTAAATTAAAGACATTAGTTCCATTTCATCCTCAAGCGAATTTTTTCTGTGTAGCGAAAAAAATATTTTAAATCAATTAATTTATAATATATATATATATATATATATATATATATATATATATATATATATATATATATAATAATAAGTAAATGCGTTGGTTGCCTACCGTAACAAGACTGACACCAATTTTGACATAAAAAATGTTATTCTGATCAAAGGAGAAAATTCGTTCCGCCGAAAATATATAGAGAGTGGCTTGATTGCAAGATCAACTACAGTAAATTTGCGTCCTGGCTCTTAAAACATTTCACCATTCCTGGTAGAACTTCTATTATCACAGTGTGCGATATCTACGAAAAATGTGATGGACAGAAAAAAAAATCTAAATTAAATCGTTTTAATATTTACATTATTCAGTCTATTGTCTTCACCTTTGTCGCCATATTTATTACAACGTTTCGGCCGTTGTACGCTCCGGACTTCTTGGTTGGAATGTCGAACTGAAACCTGTATTGCGCTCACTGGGGTAGACTGCTCTAGTTCCACGTGCCATGTATGTCAGTTATCTCCATTCATTACCCTCTCCAAGTTCTCCACTGCCTTAACCGGGTATTGAACTCACACTCTTTGGGCCCCGTCACTGGATCTAATCAACGACTTCATCCATTGTGCCATGTGTCCTTGAGAACATCTATGCATGAATTTCTGGGTATTATAAACCTAATGTCTTTAGCAATCATTTTTTTTTACCAGTGCTCATATTGCAATTTTTGTGGTTATCATTCATGTTTTTACCAGAGCTCATATTGCAATTTTTGTTGTTATTATCGCTTTTCTCTGGCACTCCTTATTACTGGTTCCCATATTGTATTCATTTCAAAATCGGTTTAATAAAATAAATAAATAAATAATCTAAAATTCCCAACATCCCTCGTTCGTGCGCAAATTTAGTCCAATGTAGTCCTAAAGGACGAAACGCGCCACAAGAAAATTTTTTATACTTTGTCATACAATGTTTCCAAATATTGTTCTTGATATATATATATATATATATATATATATATTGATGAATATGTGTATGTTATGATATGTGATTATATTTTTATATTTTTATATTTTTTATATGTGTGTACACGTATGTATGTGTGTGTGTGGGTACACGCCTATGTGTATGTATATAAATGTATATGTTATTGTGTGTATTCACATATGTCTTTGAACATAGAAATATGGGTCCTTGCTGGATTAGACAATCGTTATATTTATCTTCATATATTTATATTCGATTTGTAACCTGTAGTCGATATTAAATTTGTCAAATTTTCTCAATTACAAAGCGGCTCTTTAAGTAAACGCAATTTTACTTTCCTTCGTCCCTTCTCTCCCCCACCTCCTCTTTCCCTCCCCTTCCCTATTATTCTAGCATTAAATTGTCGATGGTGTGTGTATGTATCTTTATGCATTAGACATCCGTCGACATTCATTCTCTTCTCTTATCTAAAACCCTTCCCACCACATCTCCTAAAATCCTCTCTGTTAAGGTTCAATCTCCCTCCTCCTCATATTTACACTTTCTCTAAATTCTGTTTTCACTTCCGGGGTGGGTTTTTTCTGTTTTCATTTTGAATTTGTAGGTCTGATGAATTGGATCGTATTTACGATTCCGATGGAATAAATTATGACCATGGAATATTAGTGTTTAAGCCTTTTTATTATATCCTTACTCTGTCCTGGACATTGAGTTCTACCTGGATTCTTCCTCTTGGAATTTTTTTCTGAAAATATACATGTATGGGTATTTATATATTTTGCATACGTATGTATATTTACCACTAATATTATCTATCTATCCATATATATATATATATATATATATATATATATATATATATATATATATATATATATCGTTATCTTGTAAAATAAGTGTTGACAGCCAACCGTCTTCGAGGTTCCACTCCGGATTTTCTGACTAGATTTACTTTCTTAACCTTTTTTGTTTTAACAGCGGAGATTTAAGATTAGTTTTTCTCCCCTTAGATGAACTTCTTTCCTATGCAGTCGATCTCCATCTTCCAAGATGGTAGCAGTTTTCCGCCTTCGCCTATTCAGCCGGCTTGGAGCTCGACTCAGAGGCTATTTGAGACGTATACTGCATTATAATTTTATACAAAATGGTTATTTGTCCGATCTATCGCCCACGGCTATGACAACCTTTGGAACATATATAATGTAGGTATATAAATATTATATACATTACATATTTTAGAAGTCCCCTGTAAAAAACGTAACGTTTTATTTATTTATTTATTTTTTTTTTTCATTTTGGATATGACCGCAAGCGAGCGGAGATTTAAAATCAATGCTTCCCTTCTCCTAGCTCAGGTATTTCAAACTGGCGATATTGTCACCTCCCCCGCCCCCCAACGAGGGTGTCATGTGGCACAAGGCCTTTTTAACGTGGGATCTCCGAGCCCGTGGGCTCGGCCAAAAATATGCCCATTGAACCCGTATAAACGGGTTCAGGGCCAGTTTACCTCCCGAAGGAGACACCGCCCTTCGGCGTAGCCTCCCTTGGGTTCCTCCCGTCCGTAGGAAGAGAGTTCAACCGAACAGTCGCTCAGAAAGTACTGACACTACTGACTGTTTCAAACTGGCGGCCCGCGGCCCGCATGTGGCCTTTTATATGCATCTTGGCGGCCCTCAAAAAGGTTTCTATAGCCGTAGTATATCGAGAATTTTGTCTATTTTGGTAATGCAAATTATTAAAAACAGTGACATTTTTTTTTTCAATTGGTATGATTAGATTGTTTATTCTATCTTAAAGTTTTTTTAGTTTTTTTTTGTTTTCGAATGTCAGCGACTATTTTTAACTTCCGGTTAATCACGTGATCATCCTTGACAACTAAATAAGAACAAATGTAAACTGAAAACGTTCGTAATTTTGTAATATTTTGCCTTAAAAATGTCGAATTTTACTCCATCTCGTAAAAAGACAAAATTATCTGAAGAAAGACGTGTGTTTCAAGAAAAATGGGAATTATAGTACTTTTGTGCCACTGTTAATGGAAAAGATAAACTGTTTGATTTGCAACCACTGCATTGCGACGTCAAAATAATATTATACGAAAAGGCATGAAACAAATCAGCGATCTTATGAGAAATATGAAGGAGATATGCGTCCTTTAAAGGTGAAGGATGTTAATGTAAATGTAGACTGACTCAACACTCAAGGGAAAGTACCTAGAAGTAGGGGTACCCGGTTTCTTTTCATATCTTCCTCAGACATTTAAGAACTTCAAAAAGTTTGCTAGAAAGATTATGGCGATGTTTGGTTCCACATATGTCTGTGAACAATTATTTTCGTTTATGAAGGCCGCAAAAACGTCCCACACAACCAGATTAACTGATGAGCATTTGTCATCTTTCATCAAAGTGGGTTCTACACAGACTGTTATATCGAGAAGAGTTTGTCTAAAGCGATGTCAATCATCAAGAATGCATAAAAATGATTAAATTGTACTACATTGTATTGTAATTTTGTATTGTAATTATTTTGTATTTAAAGTTTAGTTACCACGAGGTGTGATTAATGTAAGACTGTACGCAGGTGCGGCACTCGGGGCTGCAGATATGGCCGATGCGGCCCTCCACATGCCCTGAATTTGACATGCCTGCTCTGGAGTGACTGCCTTCCTAGGCTGTCGAGCTCCATCTGCCCGAATCAGCTGAATTATGAGGCGTCTGTTTTCCACCTTCGCTCGTTGACGCTGGGCTTAGTTACCAGAAGTTATTTGAGACGCACACAATGGAGGTATTTTGTAGACCGTGGAAGCTTGTCTTCAACATCAACACGCCCCCCACTGGCTTTGGCAATCTTTGGAACATATATATATATAAATATAGATAACTAGACTCGTTTCGAAAAACCCTCGAATTATTGATTTGATTAAATCAATCTCGAGGGAAAAAAAGGTTTTAAAAAAAGAAAGAGCTACAAACATGAACTTCTGCCGACAAAAAAATCGCACAGATGCAGGTCTGAAGCCCAAAGAAAAAAACCCCGATACGATTAAACAACTAACTAACAAAAGAGCTCAATACAACCGTAGAAGACCTTGGATACACCTAGTGAGCAGACAAACCTACCTAGGTTTCACCCTAACGGATCGTCAGGGAAGGTGAAACCTAGGTAGGTTTAGGCCACTAAATGTTCTCTCTATCTATCTATCTATATATATATATACAGTGTAACCCGGATATAAGAGACCCGGATATAAGAAAAACCCGGATATAAGAGATTTTCTCTGGTCCCAAATTAGAGCCTGTGTTAATGTATATAATAGGAAACCGGATATAAGAAACCTAGGTAGAGACTTTGTCTCCGGTCCCGACAACTCTCTTATATCCGAGGTGTATATATATATATATATATATATATATATATATATCAGTGATTTACCAATACAAGTGTAGTTGTGGACATGACTACATAGGACGTCCCAGTGTTTGGATTCGAGAATAAAACAGCATTTACCCTCTAGGATTTTGAATCCGTCCTCTAAATTTGACTAACAGTTCTGGTTCTGTATTGCTGAACATTTGATAAATAGAAGGGAATGTGGGGGAGAAAATTTGGTGGTGACCGAAATTTTATCCACCTCAAGGTCCTGGAGTCCTTGTATATCAAGAGCCTTCCCTTTGTAAACAGAGGGAATTTGGATATTATTGGACTCTAGTCTCCTTGAAATACATAATTTTTCTTTCTTGTCTCTCTCCCCATTTAATTACATTCGTTAATTAAAATTAATTTACACTTTTAAATTCCCAGAATAAATAACTTGATAAGTCCTGGGACGAAACCGGTAGTTTTATTTTGGCTTTTGCTTTTAAAATATTCTTATTATCTTTTCCTATATATATATAGTTGTATATTTCGGCAGAAATCCTTCGTTTATGCATTTTCATTAAAAACGACAGAGAAGGTACTACAGTTATTTTTTATTTAAGAAAATTAAATAAAAAAAGCAAGCGTAGTACCTAATCTGTCGTTTTAATGAAATGTTATTTATATATATATATATATATATATATATATATATATATATATATATAAGACATTTTATGTTTATACATTCTTTTTATAGATACAAATATTTAAGTAAATGCTAAATAATAAACAAACAACATTACCGGCCTGAATAGCCGAAAATTTTCATAGAAATATTCGTCCTCAACAGGATTCTAGAAAATTTCTTCTGTTTGCCTCGGGGTTCTTGATAAGATCCAGATATGGATATGCAATGTAATTGGCCCTGATCTGGCATCTCGTCTGAAGTCGTCTCTCTCGGAGACGTGCCGTCGCCTCTCTCTTTTCACAAATATTTTCATGGTAATTGCTCCGATGAGCTGCTTTCGCTGGTTCCCAGATTTCGCGAATTCAAGCGTCCTACGAGGCACTCTCACCCTTTCACTGTTGAAACTGTTAAATGGAGCCGTCTCTTCTACTCCAATAGCTTCATATCTCGCACCTCTCGCCTGTGGAACTCCCTCCCTTTTCCTGTTTCCCTGATAGCTATAATCTCCAACTATTCAAATGTAATGAATCGACATCTCCAGTTGTTCGAATCCTTTCCCTATCAATCTGCTCCGCTCCAAATCCTCTGAAACCCCTTGCGTGCTAGTGGCTTCCTGCCTTGCTAGGGGTGAAATGCTTAAAAAAAAAAAAGTTTGTTGTTTTGAATTGAAATAAATTGTTTGTGACACCAGCCCCGTTATTTTTCAGGCAGTCCTCGTATATCGTAATTATTTCTTTTGTTTTTTTGACTACAGAGGAAAACCTGGAAATTTTCCAATATACTTCAGTGAAATTTTCACTTCCCATTGTTATTGTTTATAATTGTAGTTTAGATAGATCTATACCTTAAAAAAATGTTTATAAATTCAGAAAGAGAAAAATATGAAGTACACAGATTAAAATGAAAAAAAAAAGTCTTAGAAAGCAGGACGAACCAGGACAAGACGAATAATTATGACAAAATAAAACACAACAAAACAAAAATATGAAGAAAAAAGACAATTGTAAAAAAAAAAAAAAAAAACAAAATATAGTATTAAAAATGGCGGAAGATAAGAATTGAGACGCGCGGAAAGAAACCTGAAGCTTAGAAAAAAAGAGATAAAGTAACAGTCGATGAGACAACAGTAGTAAAAAATATAATCTTTACAAAATTTTTCGATGTGAAGAAAGAAAACTTTAATAGCAACAAAAAAAAACTGTTTGAAGATGATGTTTCAAGATAATCCATTACTTTTCTTGCCGACAGACAAGAATACAAAATGGAAGCGAAAAACGGCCACTTTTCGCGCCAATGGACGTAACTCAATTTGCCGTCGAGTTTTTTTTTTCTGTTTTGGCACGATATTTTTGACTGACAGACAAACGTCATTTTTTTTCCTCTTTAAAACAGCGTCTCTTTAAGGGAATATGTGTGATTATATTATTTCGTCTTGAAACGGATGCGTAGCTATGAATACAAAATAATAAAGAATCGTATAAATACGTGAGCTGTGTAAGCCGTCAGTGTGTAATCTATTTTTCCATGTCTGTGTACACGACGGGGATGGTGAGACGTTCTTAGCGAGACTTAAAAAAAATGACCAAGCATCAGATTTGTTTTTTGAAAGGCCTTCTAGTATCACACACACACACACACACACACACACACACACACACACGTATATATATGAAAGATTCTAGAAGGTCCTTCAAAAATATATATATATATATATATATATATATATATATATATATATATATAATAAGTATATTGAAGCCAGTACCCAGAGGCAACAGTCTGTTTCAAACTAAAAGAAACAGCCAGACCATTTATATTTACATACGATTTATCTCTGACACTGAGCACTTTAACGCATAAATATAGCATACTTTAAAACTATATTTTATCATATATATATATATGTGTGTGTGTGTGTGTGTGTGTGTGTGTGTGTGTGTGTGATTAATGTGAGTAAAAGTTTATCGCTTAGCTGATTGATGTTACCTGCAGCATCCCGACTCCAGAGTTTAGGGGTTATCAGCAAGTTACTGCTTATATTTTTCCCCTTTTATATACATTTAACAGTGGTGTACGTTTGTTCTGTATTTTTTGTGTTTCTGTGTGCGTTTGTGCGCGTATGCGCCCGTCTCTGCAGATGGGCGTTCGCGCTCGTGGCCCCGTCTGCGCGGGTGTACGTCCGTGTAGAGTGTCGTGACCATTTGTCCTTTTCTTTTCTTTTCTTTTTTTTTTGTTTTTCTTTTTTTCATTTTAAACCTTCTTTTGATTTTTCTTCTTTTTTTTTTAATCTTCTTTTCTTTCGAAAGTTGTTTTTTTTTTTGTGACAAGTTGGAACAACTCTAGACATGCAAAAGATTTTCATATTTTGAGGTTTCTGTTTGCTTTATATATACATATATATATATATATATTGAACAATAAAAAAAATATTAAAAAATTAAAATCTTCAGACACACTGGGTTGTAGATTAATATTCTTTCGTTTTTTTATTATTATTATTTCATTTAGATTCCTCGACTAGTTTCGACCAAAATGGCCATCATCAGGAGAAGAAATATTTCTGCTTGCTGGTAGCAGTGAACTACAGAAATGAATGTCTTCATGGAGAAAATGAACTTTTGTCTGTAGTTTTCATTTGTCTTTTTATTTTTTAATCTTTTTAACATGAATCGTTTAACATTCCTTGTGTATGTATGTATATATATATATATATATATATATATAGATAGATAGATATATATATATATCTATCTATCTATCTATCTATATATATATATATATATATATATATATATATATATATATATATATATATATATATATATATATATATATATATATATATATTATTTATTTATATAATTAATATATATAT
>CAHIKZ030000705.1:235000-265000 GCA_903632075.3 Acanthosepion pharaonis | reverse complement strand
ATATATATATATATATATATATATATATATATATATATGTATGTATGTATGTATGTATGTGTGTGCGTGTGTTCGTCCATTTTCTATTTTTTGCCTGCCCAGGGCCTGTCACACTGCCACACCTTATCTGGTTTGTTAATTAAATTGGATGGCACGACTATCTGGGGAGAAATTGTAGCCGGAGAAAGGGTCAGCTAGGTGAAGTGGGCAAATCTTTCCTGTGTCGTCGCTTGCATCCCCTTCCCCTCCACCCTCCACCCCCAGCTGAAATATTTTCTGTGTCTCCTCCTTCAAAAATTACTTTGTTCTCCCCCTTTTGTCTCACACGCGTTCATCTCCTGACTCCTCCTCTTCTGTCGATGTTTTAGTTCGATTCTTTTCACAATTTTCTTTCCACTTCTCCGCCATTTTTTATTTTTCGTTTTTTTTTTTTTTTTTTTTTTTTTTTTTTGCGGGGGCGGGGGGGTCATATTTTTTTGCTGATCATAATCAGTGTTTCAGCTAAGATTTTTTTTTTCAATCTCTCTCAACGTTTTTCTTATGCATTCTCTCTCTACGTCTTTCTTTCCGACTAATTCTCATTCTCCCTGCTTTTCTCATTTTCATTTTTGCTCCGCTCTTTTTACTCACTCTCATTCTCTCCCTACGCCTTTCTTACACCCTTTATCTCTAAGCTTTTCTCTCTCTCTCTCTCTCTCTCTCTCTCTCTCTCTTTCTCTCTCTTTTACTTACTTTCATTCTGTCCTTCTCATTCTCATTCAGTCACTACGCCTTTCTTTCTCTCTATCTAAATCTCTCTCTCTGCTTTCCTCATCCATTCTGGTTATCTCTCTACGCATTTCTTTCTCTCTCTCTCTCAAAGTCTCATTCTCTTTTTTTACTCATTTTCATTCTCTCTCTTTGCCTTACTTTCTCTCTCTCTCTCTCTCTAATTCTCTCTGCTTTTCTCATTTTCATTCTCTCTCTACGCCTTTCTTTCTCTCTCTCTATCTCTCATTCACTCTGCCTTTCTTATTCTCTCTACGCCTTTCTTTCTCTCTCTAATTCTCCGTGTCTTTTTCATTCTCATTCTCTCTCTACGCCTTTCTTTGTCTCTCTCTTCCTCTCCCTCTAATTCGCTCTGCCTTTCCCATTCTCATTCCCTCTCTACGCCTTTCTCACTCTCCCTCTCTCTGACTTTCTCATTACACCTTTCTTTCTCTCACTCTCTCCAATTCTCTCTTCCTTTCTTATTCTCATTCTCTCTCTACGTCTTTCTTTCTCTCTCTCTAATTCTTTCTGTCTTTTTCATTCTCATTCTCTTTCTATCTACGCATTTCTTTCTCTATCTCTTTCTCTATCTCTCTCTCTAATTCTCTTTGCCTTTCTTATTTTCATTCTCTCTCTACGCTTTTCTTTCTCTCTCTCTCTAATTCTCTCTGTCTTTTCATTCTCACTCTCTCTCTCTCTCTCTACGTCTTCCTTTCTCACTCACTCTGTAATTCTCTCTCAGTCTTTTCATTCTCATTCTATCTCTACGCCTTTTTTCCCTCTTTCTCTCTGTCTAATTTTCTCTGCCTTTCTTTTTCTAATTCTCTCTCTACGCCCTTATTTCTCTCTCTCTCTCTAATTCTCTCTGTCTTTTCATTCTCATTCTCTCTCTCTACGCCTTTCTTTCTCTCTCTAATGCTCTCTGTTTTTCTCATTCTCATTCTCTCTCTACGTCTTTCTTTCTCTCTTTTTCTCTCTCTAATTCTCTCTGTCTTTTCATTGTCATTCTCTCTCTCTGTCTACGCCTTTCTTTCTCTCTCTCTAATTCTCTCTGCCTTTCTTATTCTCATTCTCTCTCTACGCCTTTCTTTCTCTCTTTTTCTCTCTCTAATTCTCTCTGTCTTTTCATTCTCATTCTCTCTCTACGCCTTTCTTTCTCTCTTTTTCTCTCTCTAATTCTCTCTGTCTTTTCATTGTCATTCTCTTTCTCTCTACGCCTTTCTCTCTCTCTCCCTAATTCTCTCTGCCTTTCTTATTCTCATTCTCTCTCTACGCCTTTCTTTCTCTCTTTTTCTCTCTCTAATTCTCTCTGTCTTTTCATTCTTATTCTCTCTCTACGCCTTTCTTTCTCTCTGCCTTTGTCATTCTCATCTCCTCTGCCCTCTCTCTCTCTCTCTCTCTCTCTCTCTCTCTCTCTCTCTCTCTGTAATGTGCCAAGTGCATAGTGGAGTTAAAACTTTTGATAAGTTAAGAAGAGTTCTAAGGGGTTCACCTGACGTCCCGTTGTCCCGGAGAGGTTCACCGATAATCTCGGTTAATTCATAGTCGATGGAGGAAGTCTCTCCAATATCCGCCTTCATCATCGGTTTTTATTGGAGTGGACTTAGCCAATCTTTATGGTGGACATTGAAGTCACCGCAGATATGAAAGCTGGCCGAGGGGAATTTAGTGTGGATATTATCAATCTTCTCAGATACTCCGTCGAAGATCACCGTCCCTTCGTCCTGAGGACAGTAGAAAGCAAAAACGAAATGGATAAACACATATATACGGGTTCCTCGTCTTTTGCGTCCCTGCTACTGGGAAGCTTGATTTTGGCTAAGAGTTTGTGGCCGTGGCGATTTAGGGGGTCATGTTTGGCTATAAGAAGTGAGTAGCCCGGGAGTGGGAACTCACCTTTTGCGCATGAGGCGGCTGATACCAGTTTCAGAAAGTAACAGGAGGGCCTGGTTTAGATTAGAGAAAAGGAATGAGGCTGGTTCACTACAAGGTCCGTTGCGTGCTAGGGTGCGTTAGAATTAGTGTAATCAAAGAATGTCGTTCGTCTGAACATTTTCCATGGAAATAGCGATAGACTAGCCAGAGGTCTCTAACGTTCCGTTTGGGGGAGAATTTTTTTTTTCTTTTTTTTTTTTTTAAATCATTTCATCCCATGTAAGGCAGGAATGCCACTGTTACGCAAGTGTAGGGGTTACAAGGAGTTAAAGTAAGAGAAAAGACTGAGTATAAGGAGGACTGAGAAAAGGACATAGGTGAACACAGAGTCAAGATAGAAGATGGCGATTGACGTTACATTTAATTTTTTTAAAGATTTTAGTTATCAGGGAAGCAAGGAAACGGAAGGGAGTTCCACAGGCGGGAAGTACGAGAAAAGAAACTGTTAGAGTAGAAATGGCGGATAGATTTAACTATTTCAACAGTAAACGGGTGGGACCTAAATGCCAATCTAGCAGCACACTTAAATTCCTGTAGTCGGGACACTAGGAGAAAGAAACTCGTGAAAGCCTTGCCATGAAAATATTTATAGAAAAGACAAAAGGATGCAACATCACCTTGGGGAGACAGTCAGGATCGATGACATTACAGATCCTTGTTTGGATTTCGTCAAGAATCTCTGGAGCACCAGACCCGATATGGCAGCGGTATTCAATGCACGGATGAATGGTAGATTTGTAAATGTGCAAGATGGAGTCTGATGAGAAAATCTTTCTTAAACGTTGGAGACCCCTGGTCTAGTCGACTTAATTTACAATGTTTTTCTTTGTGACCCCGAAACTTTTGTTATTAAATATCCCACAAGTTAATAATAGAAATCTGCCAAGAATGGTGAAATGTTATAAGAACCTGGACGCAAATTTACTAATAAATAACAGGAACACCAAAAAATAATTAATCACCCACAAGGCCGCATAGACGTCTTCGGACCCTAAAAAAAGAATAAAAAACTAAGGTTAAATTAGAATCTGATTTCTAAAACAGTACAGAAATTTTGTAAATATCTCTTGAGTCTTGTTCAAATCTGTTTGTTCTGTGCTGACTGGCGAAAGTTTTGCATGCCTTCCAAGGATTTACGGAGAAAGATTTTTCCACGTTTCGAGTATGGATAAAGCCATCATCACACACTGTGTTCAGAAGTGGAAATTAGCAATGTTATTTCTTACTTAAACCTTTGTTTATAAAAATGTATCTACATTTAAATACTGAAAAAATAATTCATCACTCATAAGGCCACATAGACGTCTTCGGACCCTAAAATAAGGATAAAAAACTAAGGTTAAATTAGAATCTAATTTCTAAAACAATACAGCAATTCTGTAAATATCTCTCATGAGTCCTGTTCAAATCTTTTTGTCCTGTACTGACTGGCGAAAATTCTGCATGCCTTTCAAGGATTTACGGAGAAGGATTTATCGACGTTTCGAGTATGGATAAGGTCATCATCACACACTGGGTCCAGAAGTGTAAATTGACAAACAAAAAAAAAAAAAAAAAAAAAAAAAGAGCTTACATTTAAATTCTGGGAAAATTAAGTCTCTAGCATATCTAGAAATGATTTTATATTTTAAAGTTACGGAAATCTGAATAAAATCTTAGCTATTTCTTGCCCATATCCTGACCGCATATTTTTAAATGCTACATCACCCTGATAAGTAAATGAGATAAAATCTGTTATGGTTAACTGAGGAAATAAAACTAGTATGAATTTTCTAACTTTGAGTGGCTTATAATTGAATTCTGATTGGACAAAATCATTGGATTATGATTTTGACAAAGTAAAAACAGAATTGCTACAAAACTGGCCAAGAATATGCTAGATTCTCCCCGAAATTGCACTATTTTTTTTGGTCAAAAACGTCAAATATATCACAAAAACGGCTAAGATTCTGTTATGATGTTGATTTGGGGTTAGTAAAGACAAACGCCAAATAACATGTAACAATAAAAAGCGGTTTATTCGGTTGGTAAGTAGGTACAGAAATCGCCTGAGTAGTCTATAACTAGCTCAGCCAAGAACTTCTCAGTCTCTGTGTCTTCTGACATGCCACTATTTAACGTCTTTGTTCGCAGACAAGTTCATCTTCAAGACACAACAGATTCACATACCAAATTACATACTTTTTGAAAAATTCAGGCTAAGCCTATTTGGAATCATTTCAGTTTGCATTTGACTCTCTCTGCCCTGACCTTTTTTTTTTAATGCAGGACCAGGGTTTATTTCTATTTTCTTTTTATATGCCATGTCCTTTCAGCGAATTCCAGCACAAATTGGCCAATATTGCGTCCAAGCTGAATAGAGCGTACAATCGTCTCTTTCAGCACATCAACCAAGAAACACTTTTCCGAACGCCGCTCAAAACCACCGAATATTCAATGGCTGAGATTTTTGTTTTCAATCTCTCTCTACGCTTTTCTTACGCCTTCTCTCTCTACGCCATTCTTTCCCTCTTTCTAATTCTCATTCTCCCTGCCTTTATCATTTTCCTTTTCTCTCTTCGATTTTTACTCACTCTCATCCTCTCTCTCTCTCTCTCTCTCTCTCTCTCTCTCTCTCTCTCTCTCTCTCTCTCTACGACTTTCTTAGCCACGGTGATATTTTTGATAAAAAAATATTTTACAGCGTTTACGTGAAGCAGAACTTTGACAGGTTATTTTACGCCGCTTATGTGAAGGATTACCATCACTCATACGCAAAAGGATTTCGTATTCATCTGAAACAACATGACTTCCAGGCTGAACTTACCGCACAATCACCTATTTTCAGAGTCTTACTAATTAACCCATATATGGAGGGAGAAGAGATGAATTCTTACCTTTCCCAAGAGTATTTGCGCGTAAGTGAATATAACGAACCCAACTGGAATTGGAACTCAGTTCTCGAATTAACATTTGTGGGGGTGGGGGCATTATCCATTACTCCACCTTGCAGCATCAGGTATTACTTAGCGGTCACTCATTTAGGTACTGACCAGGATTAAGTTGCTTAACTTCGGTATTTCAACATGATGTGTTCGTAAGCACAAATTTGTTACTACCTTTTTTATACACATGGCATTAAAAGCTTCTGGGCAAATGCTAGAAGGTCTCAGTTATCTGTGATTTTGAAGGATTTTGCTGTTGTTGGTTACTTTTGTTTAGCGGCATATCAACCTCTGTGGTTAATTTGTTTAGCGGCATATCAACCTCTTAATGCCAAAATCTAAATATTTTGTTCGCAAATTTACATTTATTTTTGGGGGAGCTAATAATAGTTTAATGATACACGTCTTAATATTTAACCCATATCTGGGGGATGGAGACGAAGTAGATTCATAACGTTCCCAAGGGTAATTGCACGCAAGTAAACACCATGAACTGGAATCGTAAGTCGGCTCTCCAATTGACAATTCCAAGAGATTACAACACCCTCTAAGCTTACAGCACCTGGATTTCCCAAGCGGTCACTCATATAGGTACTGAGCAGGATGGATGGTGCTTAACTTCGGAGATTGTTTCACCGGGAGGTGGCCGTAAGCCCCATTTTGCTGCTTATTTACATGATGACCTCTTCAAATTAATATAGAAAAGGTGTTCTTTATTTGAGTCAAATTTGGGGTCGATTTGAAAAGTTTCCCTCCAAAATATTTTCCCAGAATTTGAAAGTAAATGAGATAGATTATTCACCTAGACAACTCGGATCTCCGATTCCTGAATCGCATGATAGCTTCTTCAAGTTAACGGAGAACGGCATGAAAGAGGTGTTCTTTACTTGGAACAAACATGGGATTGATTTGAAAAGTTTTCCTCGAAAATATTTTCACAAACTTTGAAAATAAATGAGATATATTAGTCAACTTGTCAATGAGATATAAATAAACATATAAGGCTGTGTCATTAAGACGGATCAAAGTCAGCAGTAAATAAATCACTGTTACTGGTGAAAATTTATTTATTTCTCTATTGGATGATGTTATTTAAGCCATGGCAATTATGTGTGAAAAATAATATCGCCCAAATGTCCGCCAAATCTAAAAGAAAAAAATCATTAGACGCTTAAACTTAATTCACATTAAAATCGGTCCAAGTTATTAGAACAGTCATTATTAGTCAGTTAGTATGTGAGACTAGACACTGACAAATATCAGTCAAAGATTGGATTTTATTCAAATTTTAGTTAATCCATCGCTTAACCCTTTGAGTCCTGCGCTCCTGAACAATTTTAAGCCTTCTGCGTCAGCTCCTGAGTCAAAATTCGCAAATAATTAATATGTCATGTTTCACGGTAGATATAAAAATAGTTACAAGTGTTTACCCACCGTTCAACCGGTGACTGGGCATTACCTCATTTTTCTCTACCACCGGTAAAGCTGTGGTCAAGCCACAAAGTGTTTAGCGGCGTAAAAGAAACTGCTATTCTCTGGAAGACGTAAAATCAATAAGACCAAGATATATGTTTATTACAATTAAACATTATGACAACGGAAAATGGTGGACAACACAACAAATAAATGTTAAAAACATGGACGTGTTCCTGTACCGCTGCCGACACAAATCCATGAAAGCTTGAACAACGTCTTAGAAATTGTCACGTTGAGTCCCAAATGTCGTATGCATCGCGATACCCTCGGAAATACTGCCAAACCAATAAAGGAAACACTTTTCATCAAAGAGTAACTGCCGTTATCTTTAGGGCGTACGGGTGAATCTTTCCTTAATCTCTTCCATTTATGAATATACCCCTACCATGGTAGTTTCGGCTAACAGCGACAAGCCATCTTTTTAAAAAGACATGTTGTGGGATCGATTGCTTCTTCGGCGAATTTATCGTGGCCCCGCACATCTAAGCTTACAGCACCTGGTATTTTCAAGCGGTCACCCATTTAGGTACTGACCAGGATCCATGTTGCTTAACTTTGGCGATCGTACGAGAACAGGTGTTTCACCAGGAGGTTGCCCTAAAGCCCATTTGGCTGCTTTATTTGCATGATAGCTTCTTCAATACAGAAAGGCATGAAAGAGGTGTTCTTTACTTGACGCAAACATGGGATTGATTTGAAAAGCTTCCCTCCAAAACACTTTCCCAGAATTATTAGTCAGTTAGTATGTGAGTTATTTCAGTCACCTAGACACTGACAAATATCACTTAAAGATTGGATTTTATTCAAATTTTAGTTAGTCTATCACTTAACCCTTTCAGTCCTGCGTTGACAACTCGGCAAATAAATGTTAAAAACACGGAACTGTTCTTATTATTAGGATTAATTTTAAGTGGGGGTAAAGATGAGTTACTGTATATATTTCTTATGATTATGTCAATAGTTTCACTAACAGGGACATTGGTTAAAAAGTTTTCAACATCAAGTGAAGCCATGATTTCATTGTCAGGTTTTTCACTTTTTAGGATTTGGATTACTTCTAATGTTGACTTAACACTATATTTACTAGAAAGATAGGGAGTAATAAGTTGGTTGATGTATTTTATTAGATGATATACAGGAGTTGGAATTTGCGATATGATAGGACGGAGAGGGATAGTTAGGTTTATGTGTTTTTATAGTGCTGTATATGTAACCAAACCGATAATCACCTACAATTTATTTATATATATATATATATATATATATATATATATATATATATATATATATATATATATATATATGTGGGAAAATATATAGAAAATAGGAAGGAACTGGTTTGAAACATGAGACCTCTTATGTAGCGATTTGGAATCATATTTTAAATAAATAATTATATATATATATATATATATATATATATATATATATATATATTCGTTCTTATATTCGTTTCTTGAATTCATACATAATATATATATATATATATATATATATAGATATATATAATGGACTCTCCTGTCGGTTTCGACGTATGAGGATCTGAGAGCTTATTGATTCAGTTATGAAAGTTTGTGCGATAATCTTAAGTGGCATTTAAGACCCGCTAGTGATTTACAAAGGAGGCCACATATGGAGCAAGTGTGAGGATTGTGCGATGAGATCACTCTTAGATTGGCTGACCTTTTAGATCTCGCTCTCGCTTCTTGAAGATGATTCAGACAAGCAGAGGGAAAATTGCTGATTCTACTAAAACACGTTGATCTCCACTCTACCCGCTCCAAGGCTAAGCGCTCAAGGGTGTTATACGATAGATGAACGCTGATAACGGAGAAAATCAATATATATATATATATATATATATATATATATATATATATATATATATATTATGCAGTGTTACATTAGAACATGCACATATCCACTACAAAATTGCACATTTTCGTTTCAACGTCAAAAAAAGGGGAAAACTTTTTTAGAAGTCTCCTCAGGTAGGGAATTATGGTGTGACTAAAAATGTTTTATTCAGAAATACAGTTATAGAAGCAAATATCCCCCACTTCCGTTCTTTGGAAATTTTCATAGAATGTCTTCTAGAATTTGCGTGTAGAGATGGAAGGGAATCGAATGAATTAAATAGTCGTGGGTGGATGAAAAGGAAGGGAAAACGGAAAAAAGGAGGAAGGGAAAAGAAAGAAAGAGACCATGGGAAGAGGATGAGGTGATAAGCGCTAAGAGGAGATAAAATCTTGCCATAGAATTTCGTTTGGATGTAGAATTTGAATTTCAACGGTCTCCTAAGTTGGTTAGGTAGGGATTTCAAGTAAGAAATAATAGAAAATAATAATTTGCAGCTAGATGCAGTTAAAGTACAAGATAGAATGTTAAGTATCTTTTTTTTTTTAAACCCTCATATTATTTCGGGATAATGTATTGTCAAAGAGACAAATAATTCGAATAATGCAATCCCAATTTTTTTAGGGAGAAGTAGATGGTAAATTTCCTATAAAAAATAAAACGCAAAATAAGATTAGATTAGTACCCTGAACGCTGCAATCTTACTGTTCGTTCTCTTACAATTTGATATATTGATCCGACGTGCTAATTTTCGGGATAACATCTGCGACATTACTCTATTTATTAAACAATTTAGTTCATGCCACGTTGACCGAAACACTCCTACAAAAAAAAAAAAATTCACAAATTACCATATTAGTAAAAAAACGCACTCAAATTTAAAAAAAAAATCCAACCTTAGCGTTGCGACTGAACGCTCCAAAATGTCTTATCCGTTAACAATAACACATTTCTAAAAAAATATATATATATATTTCGATTAACATCTAATCTTTCGTGCCCCGCTACTACCTGGATTTACTAAAAAAACAAATTAATTTCCATGCCTGAGGATGGTTGTAAGTACAGCTGAAAGTACCAGCAAAATAAAAAAAAAAAGATCTTATACAACTTGAAGTTATTAAAAACAAGGATCATAACATTCATCGAGAGGTTCGTGGGTTAATGTAACTTTAATAAATTTGTTTGCGAAGATGTTTTTCTCCATTTATAGCATTAACTTTACTAATCTACTTTTTGTATGAACGATTCATGTAATATATACAGTGTAACCCGGATATAAGAGACCCGGATATAAGAGAAACCCAGATATAAGAGAGATTTTCTCTGGTCCCAAATTAGAGCCTGTGTTAATGTATATAAATTAGACCCAACCCGGATATAAGAGAAACCCGGATATAAGAGACTTCTTCTCCGGTCCCGACAACTCTCTTATATACGGGTTACACTGTATATATATATATATATATATATATATAACTGTCATGGTTACATTTGTCATTGTAATTTCCACCTGAAAATGATATAAGAAAAAACGAAAGTACCTGGGTTAAAAAAAAAAAAAACGACGGCGAAGTTTTTAATTTCCGAGTTGGCTTTTTTATATATTGGCTTTTTCTTTTTTATTATTAAAGATTCCAAAAAGATTAAAAATAATGGAAGCTTTAATAATAAAAAAGAAAAAAAAAACTCTAACAATATTAACTACGAACAAGGCCACAATGTGCTAACCGTATTCGGAAATTAAAACATCCCTACCACACACTAATATATTATATATATAAGTTATGAAGAACTTGGTAATCCGTATGGATAATCCCAAGGAGGATGAAAATCCGGAGAGCTCAATGTAAATCCAGAGCTAATATTTAAAACAGACCACTTTAAGGTACCATTATAATAATTTATTTCACCAGAAATATATATATATATATATGGAAAGAGAGAGAAAGACAGAACATGAGTGGAGGAGAAGAAAACAAGTCATGATGGCTATTATCTTTGTCATTTTGATAAGATCGTAAGTTGTCGTCACTCTTTCATTTTCTTCAAGACCCGAGGGCCCATTTCTGTGATGAGTGGACAGACGGCGGTCGAAGGAGAAAAATACAAGTGGGTTTAAAAGACGAGAGTAAAGAGTGTCCCAGCCACATTGTCGTTTTTAAGAATGGGTGATAGATGATCACGATAGTGAGAGGCGGGTAATGGCGGTTGCGAACGGAAGTTAATTGAAGTGGTTTCAGAATTTCAAGAATTGTGCACACTTTTACGAATGAAAATAGTTCTTTCCTGATTTACCTATTTCAATCCGTATATATATATATATATATATATATATATATATATATATATATTGTTTTAGTGGACTCAGCAGTTTTCAATCTGCTTGTCTGAATCATCTTCAAGAAGCGAGAGCAAGATCTAAAAGGTCAGCCAATCTAGCAGTGATCCCATCGCACAATCTTCACACTTGCTCCATATGTGGCCTACTTTGTAAATCACTAGCGGGTCTTAAATGCCACTTAAGATTATCGCACAAAATTTCATAACTGAATCAACTAAGCTGTCAGATCCTTATACGTCGAAACCGACGGGAGAGTCCACAGGCTGATCCAAGCATTGTGACTGAAATTGGGGGAACGGAACACTTGGGGGCCGTCGATAGTTGCGCTAGCACGAAGTCACAAGTCATCGTGACTGAGGGTTTGAGTGTGCTGGCCTTGTCCAAATTGTTGATCACGCTAGATAACACGCTCTCTCCCAGAAACTGTAACTAAATTCTTCTTAGCATAGTTGCAGTATAAACCACAGGTGGGCTCTTTGGCTGTTGAACAAACACATATGTGCCTGAGCGTGCGTCTGAATTAAGGATTGGCTATCCACCCGAGTAGACGGGTATCCTCGAATACGAGTGGCCCGATATTACTATTATATATATGTGTGTGTTTGTGTGTATTTACATATATATGTATATATATGTATGTATATATATATATATATATATATATATATATATATATATATATATGTGTGTGTGTGTGTGTGTGTGTTTTTACATATATATATGTATATATATGCATGCATGCATATATATATATATATATATATATATATATATATATATGTGTGTGTGTGTGTGTGTGTGTGTGTTTGTGTGTGTATTTACATATATATGTGTATATATATGTATGTATATATATATATATATATATATATGTGTGTGTGTGTGTGTATGTGTTTTATGTTTATACATTCTCTTTATAGTAAATGCTGTTTTTATAATAAAAAACAGTATTAATAACATTTACTGGCCTGAATGTCCGAGAAATTTTCATAGAAAATATTCGTTCTCCGACAGGATTCGAACCTGTATCCTATACGCAACCGTCATTTAGCCTGACGTGCCTTTAACCGATTCGGCCACAGAGGAGCGTTCGGTTAGCACGGTCGAATTTACTGTCTTTAAATTTCAGTCTTCCATGAATATCTCACGTACATTCATATCTGCTCGAAGCGTATCCAAATATAAACAAATGACGTCACACATGAAATGGCAAAGCTCCACAAATAATTTTAAGACATTTTTATGTTTATACATTCTTTTTATAGATACAAATATTAAAGTAAATACTCTGTTTATAATAAACAGTATTAAAATAATTGTCGGAATTGTCCATCTCATAATGTGTGACGTCATATATATGTGTATATAATAGATGCGATGGGTATATTGTCGCCATTTCATATTTTTAATTTCCCGCGTGGGCGTTGTTTTTGATTTTGTCGACGGCACAGTATAGTAGGGTCAGTTGGGCACCGTCTGTGAGAAAACGTGCAACATGATGCAATTCCGTCCGCCGGACATTTGGAAACGGCATGCTGTACTGCTTGGCATTTGCGTCGGAAGCACCATTTCAGTGTGTTTGGGTGTCGATCTGGAGACAGTGCAGAGGATTCAGAAGGAGTTGGATGAGTCTAATGGTGATTACGAAGGTGTTTGAAGTGATCACTAGTGACGGCGACATTATGCATCAGACTAAACACGGAGGCCTACATCAAGGGTATTGAGGACATAGTGCTACCCTGGGTCAAGTGAGTGACTCCCTGGAAAACCTGATGTCTGGCAAGAGGACTCGGTACCACGTCACATTAACAGGAGAACCCAATCATGGTTGTCAGATAACTTCTGCGACCACATCATACCTTTCATTTGGCCGCCTAAATTCCTAGATTGCAACCGCCTTGATTATTATGTATGGGGCGCAGTTGAGCAAGAGACCAACAAAACTCCTTGTAACAACAAAGATGAACTGAAGGCAAGGATTATGGCAGCATTCAACAGCTTAAAGAAGAGTTGCAGTATCTATCTATCTATATATATATTAAGCATTTCACCCCAAGCAAGGCGGGAAGCCACTAGGACGCAAGGGGTTACAGAAAATTTAGAGCAAGATCAGATTGGAGTGATAGAAGAAAGGATGTGGGTAGTGGATAGATCAAGGCAACTGGAGATGTCGATTGACATTACACTTGAATAGCTGGAGATTATAGCTCACGGGGAAACAGGAAAAGGAAGGTAGTTCCACAGGCGAGAAAATGGAGACATGAAGCTATTAGAGTAGAAGAGACGGCTATTTTAGGAGTTTCGACAGTGAAGGGGTGAGAGCGGATGCCAGCCTCGTGAGGCGCTGGAACTCGTGACGTCTGGGAACCAGCGAATGCAGCTCCTCGGAGCAATTTCCATGGAAGTATTTGTAGAACAGACAGAGGGAGGCGACGGCGCGTCTATGAGAAAGTGACTGTAGACGAGACGAGACGAGACGCCAGGGCAGGGCCAACCATATTGCATATCCGCCTCTGGAGCCTATCAAAGAACCCTGAGGCAGACAGAAGGGGCCCCAGACCATATATGGCAGCAATACTCCATGCAAGGGCGAATTGTTGATTTGTAGATCTGGAAGATCGACTCCGGGGAGAAAAACTTCCTAGCGCGGCTCAGGGAGCCAACTTTCCTTGCAGTGGACGAAGCAATTGACTCAGGTCAGCAGTCAACGTGAGACCGAGCAGCCGCAGAGAGTTGCTGTCGAGAAGTTGAGTGTCAGACATTCTAATGGAGGGAAGGAAGGCTCTGTGGTGATTAATAGAGAGCAGTTTTGTCTTCGAAGCGTTGAAGTTGACCAGCCAATTCATGCCCCAGTTCACAATCGATTGGAGGTCCTTTTCGAGACGCACGGCAAGGTGAGTTTTGTCAACGAGACTAGATTTGTTTTACATATATATATATATATATATATATATATATATAAATATATATCAGGTCATCTATAAGCTCTGTCCAAATTTTGAATAAAGAAAACAAGTGACCAAATGTTACATTTAATTACAGATTCAATCAACAATGTATTTTCCATGATTATCTATGACTTCCTTCCATCTATTAACAAGCTTACTAATTCCATTACTGTAAAATTCTTTTAGCTTTGATTCGAAGAACTCACAAATGTCAGTTTTAACCTCTTCCTGTGTTACAAAAGCTGTTTCTTCCAAATGATTATGTAAGCTACGAAACAAATAGTAGTCTGAAAGAGCAAGATCGGGAGAATAAGGCGGATGAGGAATTTTCTCCCAACCAAGTTCTTCGATCTTTTGTGACGGGATTCTTGCTGTGTGGGGTCGCGCATTGTCCTGATGAAACATCACCTCTTTTCGATTCACTAGAGCAGGTCTTTTCTTCCTCAAAGCTTGGTTCAAACGCTCCAATTGCTGACAGTATATTTGAGCATTAATTGTTGCATTAGGTGGTAAGAATTCAAAGTGGATTATTCCTTGGCGATCCCACCAGATTGAAAGAAGAACCTTTTGCCCATGAAGTTCCCTTCTCGGCTGTGACTGGGGTCCTTCCCCTTTACTAAGCCACTGTCTACGACGCTTAACATTTCGAAAAAAGATCCATTTTTCGTCGCTAGTCACAAGTCTATCCAAAAAAGGTGAAACAAGTTGGCGAGAATGGAGAGAAGAGCAGATGTCAACTTGGGATTTGAGGTTGTTTTCAGACAATTCATGAGGCACCCATTTTCCAAGTTTAGGAACTTTTCAAAGTTGTTCAAGATGACGATGAACAGTTGTATGGTTTGAACTGAGAACCACTGCCAATTCCTCAACTGATAAAGCAAAGATTTTTTCACGGGCTGCTTTAAGAAGCTTTTCATCAAACTCAACTGGACGTCCGGTTCGATCTTCATCTTCAAGGGTGAGATCTCCACCTCTGAATTTTGCAAACCATCTTCTGCAGGTTCTTTCATTCACACATTCCTCTCCATAAACTGATTGAATGTTTCTAGCCGCTTCAGCTGCTGACTTTCCTTTCTTGAACTCATAATAGTAATTGTTATTGGAATTTATTCAGTATACACCAATCATATACTTGGATATATATATATATATATATATATATATATATATATATATATATATATATATATATATATTTTTGTATGCACAAATCTGTCCCGGAAGTTATTGGGGCCTTGAGACCGACAGATTATTTCCCATTTGAATAGTGGTGTGAAACAATGTGAAAAAACAATTATCTTTAATCTTACTTATTATAAAATGCAGATTGTATGTGTGTGTGTCTGTATGTTTATATATTGGATCAGATTTCCAACATTTTTCAACCGATTTCAACAAAACTTCACAGGACTGCATAAAATTACCTTGCGGTGGTTCTGACAGTACCAAAAATTGTAAAAACACAATTGTTTTTGCACGAAATTAATTTGAAAACACGATTAAGAGGCATCACGAGAATGAAAGGGGGACAAATCATATCGAGTTATACTTATTATAAAACCCAGGTTGTTTGTGCGTGTGTGTGTGTGTGTGTGTGTTCGTTTATATATGGGATCGGATTTCTACATTTTCAACCGATTTCAACAAAACTTCACTTTTTTTTTGGTAGTGTTTCTTATTGTCTTGCACACTTTTTTCTTTATTTTTTACATTCAGAATGCTTTAAAAATTCCATTTACAAGACAATTGTTTATAATAAAATTCTATTCAATCGATAGACTCATAACGATTGAAAACAATGTTTTTGTTGGAGTTTGGGTTTGACCAATTCGTGAAAAAAAAACAAAAAAATAAATAAAACTAATTAAGACATGTGTGTCCGTCAACCTTAAACAATAATCTTTGTCAATTTTATTTTTCAGTCTTTATGATGGTCGATACTTGATCTATCTCTTACTGTTACATCCCCGGGCTCTACTGCTAGTCTTCCAAAAATGCTTGGTTAAAGCAGTCTGGTGTCTCAAACAAGCATTGGAGAAGAAATGTCGGTGATTGTATAGTCTCTGTTTTCAATTTCCAGTGGATATCCCTATGTATGTTTTTTCGTTGTTGATGTTTTCCTTCGGAAAAAATGCTAGCTTGGTATACCACATTTTCCAAATTACAGGAACCTCCGATTGGGTTATTGGTCCCGGTTTTACAGTTACAAAAGGGTTTGTTTTCTACTGTTTTGCGGTCATGGGATGCTTTTAGTATTTGGCTGTCGTGTGTGCTAATAATTTTCTGCGAAATAAATTATAACCGAAATGAATCTTTAAGGTTTTCTTCTTGATTATTAAAATTATACCTATATATATATATATATATATATATATATATATATATATATATATATATATATATATATGAAAATTTCTCTGATTTAAGAGAGAAGATAATATTTATGAATAAAAATGTCAATAGGAAAACTGGTAATTGCTGACGTGTTTCTCTACATTCCAGTTGCTAGGTACATTCTGTTTTTGTTTTTATTAGTTACTTTGTTCAATTAATTTCATTTTCGTATTTTGCTTTGATAAAGTCCACATTGGACGAAACGCGTCAGCAATTACCAGTTTTCCTATTGTCATTTTTATTCATAAATATATATATATATATATATATATATATATATATATATATATATATATGCGTGTATTTAGACAACAATCCTTCTTTTCATTGACGTTTCATTGAATATGACAGACAAGGTTTTTGATTTAGCTCCTTTATATAATTTCTCATGATCATATAATTTTTCCCTCTTCGGAGGATGAATTATATAAAAAATGTCCAATTGTTATCTCTTTCCGATCGTTTTTATATTTGTGTTGTCAATAAGTATGTTACGAATAGTGTCCAGTAGGTTTCCATGAGTATTCTAATATTAAAGACACAATGGCGGAAAAGAAAGAGGAGGAGGAGGAGGAGGAGATGAAGAAGTAGAAGGGGAAGAAGAAAAAGGAGAAGGAGGAGGAGAAGAAGGAGGAGAGGATGTTGAAGAAGAAAAAGAAGGATGAGAACGAGGAGAAGAAAGAGAAGAAGAAGATTAAGAAGGAGGAGACGAATAAGAATAAAAAGAAGAAGGAGGAGGAGGAGGTGCAGAAGAAGGAGAAAAAGGAGGAGGAGAAGGAAGAGGAAGAGGAGAAGAAGAACGAGCAAGTTTCTGTTTTCATATTTGTCGACATGGAAAACAAAAATTTGCTTTGATAAAGTTCACATTGGACGAAACGCGTCAGCAATTACATTTTTTCGTGTTGTCATTTTATATATATATATATATATATATATATATATATATATATATATATATATATGAAAGAAAAATATACGGAAAAACAAACAAAAAAAATAATATGCAATTATGCTGTTTTAATGTTAATATAATGTCAACGTCGGACGTTTCGGTCTAATAAACCATCTTCAGGACATATTCATAAAATATAATTAACATTATCAATTCAACATGACAAAGACGATGGACAGAAGGACAAGACTTATCCAAACAGATAACTGGAAGTTTTATATTAACATTAAAACAGCATAATTGTATATATGATTTTTGTTTGTTTTTCCGTATATTTTTCTTCATACTGTCGGATCTATATCCATATTTTTATATATATATATATATATATATATATATATATATGTATATATATATATATATATGAAGAAAAATATACGGAAAAACAAACAAAAATCCTAATATGCAATTATGCTGTTTTAATGTTAATATAATGTCAACGTCGGACGTTTCGGTCTAATAGACCATCTTCAGGACATATTCATAAAACATAATTAACATTAGACTATATTTAATTCAACATGAAAAGACGATGGACATAAGAGTAAGACTTTTTTTCGTATAAGCTTGAAGTCTTCCATGTTATAAAGTAAATTCAGGTCCGATGTTGACATTATATTAACAGTAAAACAACATAATTGCATATTAGGATTTTTGTTTGTTTTTTCTGTATATTTTTCTTCATACTGTCGGATCTATATCCATATTTTGCTTATATATATATATATATATATATATATATATATATATATATATATAATAAAAAGGCTCAAACACTAATATTCCATGGTTATAATTTATTACGTTGGAATCGTAATCACGATCCAATTCCTCAGACCTACAAATTCAAAAATGAAATCGGAAAATATAACTCCCGATATAAAAGACAAAATATTAGTGAGAATCTATCTATCTATCTATCTATCTCATTCTGTTCACATCTATCTATCTATCTATCTATCTATCTATCTATCTATCTCATTCTGTTCATTATCTATCTATCTTGTCTATTTTGATCGATCTATCTATCGATCTATCTATCTTAATCTGTTTAGGTCTATCTATGTATCTATCTATCTCCCCTCATATCTATCCATATCTATCTATCTAAGTCTATTTAGATCTATCTATCTATCTATCTATCTATCTATCTATCTATGTCTGCATATCTATCTATCTATCTAAGTGGGAAACAAATTTGAAAGTGATATGTATGAAAGCTGTAGAGAGGAGTGAAATAGAAGAAAGAAGAAAAGGAAGACCTAAAGGTGAAGGTGGGGATTCAAATTTAACAGAGAGAAGTTTTACTCATATTTATCTGTTTCTCACTCATTTAAACAGTTTTTTAATCCCTCTCTTTAAAACGTCTTTTCTGTTTCATCCTCAAGCGAATATTCCTAAATTTTCGCTTGAGAATGAAACAGGGCTTGATACTTTAATTCAATTTAATTTTAATAATTATATTTTTTTTTGTTTCAATTAAGTTGCACAAGGGTGTATAACAGACAATGAATGGCTGTTATGTTTGATCATGTGCCGTTCCAAACCTCGTGTAGGCTGCTTTAATTTCGGGAGAAAATAAAGACAAAAATTGTCGGACATTTACGACCTGCGTCTGCTATTCCGCGACCGTTATCGTCGCATAGAAAACTTCTATGTCAACTTTATTTACATTATTCGGACTATTGTCCTCATCTTTGTCGCTATATTTATCACAACGTTTCGGCCGTTGTACGCTCCGGACTTCAGGTGGTTGGAATTTCGAACTGAATCCTTTATTTCGCTCACTGGGGTAGACTGTTCTAGTTCCACGTGCCATGTTTGATGGATGTCAGTTATTAGTTAATTTTCCCTCTGAAAGTTCTCCACTGCCTTAACCCTGAACTCACACTCTTTGGATCTAACCAACGCCTTTATCCACTGTGCCATTTGTCCTTGAGGACATCTGTGTATGAATTTCTGGGTATTATAAACTTAATGTCTTCAGCAACCATTTTTACAAGTACTCATATTGCAATTTTTGCCGTTATCACGCATATTTTTACCAGAGTTCATATTGCAACTTTTGTTATTATTGCTTTTCTCTGGCACTCCTTATTACTGGTTCCCATATTGTATTTATTTCTATGCTTGGTCGGCTCAGGAGATTTTTGTGGCCTAGCATATGTGCAGATTCCTTAAGTTTACGAATTTTGCAATGGTGTTCCCTGTCTATGATCTCAACCTGATCCCACAGGGGGCGGTGATCTCCTTCTCTTTCCATATGTTGGTCAAACATGCCTGATTTTCCACTTTCCGCTTGCGTTACAGCTTTCTGGTGTTCTTGAAGCCTACCTTGAGGGGGGATCTGATCTGTCTTTATATTCTTTTCCGCACCTGCACGGGATAGCGTACACACTGTCTTTAGTCATGTTCTCCTCTATGGGGGGGTTCTTACTCGGGAGAGATATCTGCGAAGTGTCGTCAAGCTTTTGAAGGTTGTCCTGATGTTATATGGACAGCAGATCCTTTATATTTTCTCTGATAACCCCTTTACATAAGGCAGTCAGTCTGTTTTCTGAGTGTTGTTGTCCTCCTCCTCTTGTATCCGCCTATCCCAGTTTTTTTTTTTGGAGGGGTGGAGGCTGCTGTCATGTACCCAGGGTAGTTGTTACGTTGTAGGTTACTACTTATACTTACCAATTCTTTATCTAACGTCTCTGGGTCACCACTTATGACTTTTGCTCGGTGTTGTAAGCAACGGACGATCAGAAATATAGACAGATTCTATGTCAACATAGCAGAATATCATCTTTGAGGGTGAATATCTTTGTTTAAATGTCCATATAACCACCCTGAAGATGGCACATGTGAGCCGAAAGCTTTGACCAAGAACACCAGAATAAAGAAATTATACGAAGTTTAGAACGGCTCATGATCCGACACACACACACAGACACATTATATATATATATATATATATATATATATATATATATATATATATATATATAAATTACATCAAACGTTATTATAGTGGATACTCATATAAAATAAATTTTTATTTTTCAACAATTTAAATTAAGCACCTCCACAAAAATTGTGATACCTAAGGTTTACAAAAATTAAAGAGTTTTTTTTCTTCTTTTTAAGGGGAAATCTTTCTCGGAGCTTTTATTTTAGTATTAATTTCAAGCTAGTAAATTAAATTTAATATTTACAATAAAAAATTTACTTTGCTGTATTTAAAAAAATAATAATTTAAATAGACTGGAAGATTTCTTTTTTCTTTTTGAGAAAATAGCTGATTACCCCCCTTTCTTTTAGTTTACAATTCAGAGCAGATTTTCGATAAATGGTGTTTCTGTTTTACAAAAAGAAATTGATGATTTAAATTCTTTAAGCAGTCCGGCTTTTAACTAATATAAATAGGAAGAGGCTGAAATTGTAATTTCTCGAAATTTCATAAAATAAATTGCTGGTAACAATGTTATATATATATATATATATATATATATATATTCTAAACTCTATTTACATTATTCGGACTATTGTCCTCATCTTTGTCGCCATATTTATTACAACGTTTCGGCCGTTGTACGCACCGGCCTTCTTCAGGTGGTTGGAATGTCGAACTGAACCCTTTATTTCGCTCGCTGGGGTATACGGTTCTAGTTCCACGTGCCATGTTTTAATGGATGTCAGTTATCAGTTGTCTCCTGTTAATTTCCCTGTGAAAGTTCTCCACTGCCTGAAGGACACATGGTACAGTGGATAAAGGCGTTAGTTAGATCCCGTGACAGGACCCAAAGAGTGTAAGTTCAATACCCGGTTAAGTCAGTGGAGAACTTTCAGAGGGGAATTAACAGGAGATAACTGACAACTGACATCCATTAAAACATGGAACTAGAACAGTCAACACTAGTGAGCGAAATAAAAAAAGGGAGAGTGATTCAAACACGGGTACCCATTAAAAATTACGTGTACAGTAATAAAAAATTATGTCGGATTCAAAAAATCTATTTAAAAAGATAGTGTTACTTACATCAGCGTAAAAATGAGGTGAGTCTGATGAAGTATTTTTAACAGCTTTCCCGAAAATAGTTCTTGATATATAAAAATTTGTATATCGTTTTCGTTTGTGTAGAAGTTCAGATGTAAATCATACTTATTATAAAATCCAGGTTGTGTGTGTGTGTCAGTACGTTTATATATTGGATTGGATTTCCTACATTTTTCTACCGATTTCAACAAAACTTCACTTTTTTGGCAGGTAGTGTTTCTTATTGTCTTGCACACTTTTTTCTTTATTTTACATTCAGAATGCTTTAAAAATTCCATTTACAAGACAATTGTTTATAATAAAATTCTATTCAATCGGTAGACTCATAACGATTGAAAACAAAGTTTTTGTTTGAGTTTGGGTTTGACCAATTCGTAAAAAAAAAAAAAAACTAATTAAGACATGCGTGTCCGTCAACCTTAAACAATAATCTTTGTCAATTTTATTTTTCAGTCTTTATGATGGTCGATACTTGATCTATCTCTTACTGTTATATCCCCGGGCAACGCCGGGCTCTACTGCTAGTAAAATATATTTGTCAACAGATAATGTGAATAAAGACAAAAAGAATTTTTTTTTTTAGCAACATACTTCTTATTCTGATGGAATTTTTACTTTGATAAAATCTATCAGTAGTTTCAACGCGTTGGTAAAGAAAAGTTTACCTCGTCTTATATATATATATAGGCATCCACAGACAGACAGTTTCGCTCTATCACAGCTCAGCAGTGTAGCTAGACGTCCAGTTGCCACTAGCTAGGATCGAAACCCGGCTGAATTGGCGTAAGTCGAGGATTCTACCCTAAGCCGTCGGCGCACGTCAGGGATAAAGGTAAATTTAAGTGTATTTATTTTTAGATAAACACACAATAACTCGATTCGATTTACCGAAGAGTCTTGCATTATTAGTCGTAACAGGCCGGTAAATGTTGTTAATACTGTTTATTATAAGCTTAACTTTTACTTAAATATTTGTATCTATTTAAAAAAAAAAAAAAAAATGTATAAAAATTATGTCTTAAAATAATTGTCGGACTTTGTCCATTCCATAATATATAGGAGGCACGGTGGAGTAATGGATAGCGGCTTGGATTGAATTCCAGCCGAATCCATTACATTCACTTACGTGCTAATACCCTTGAGAAAGGTGTGAATCCTCTTCTTCTCCCCCCAGCTATGGGTAAAATAGCAGGACAGACTGGGTTCTATAGCCTTCGATGGCAACTGGTCTAGGAGAAGGACAACTCTGAATTCAAAACCTGAGGAGGGCCGTTTGGGGACCTTGTGGCACTTAGTGCACCAGGTCTCTGTATTCGGCCCTTCAAAAAGTGTGGATGGTCCTGCACGAAACCTTCACCACTATAATCAAATCTCATGTGCTGTTGTCGGGCTGTTGGTTTCCTGGGAACTGATCTGCTTGACCCTCATACGTCGAATTAGACGGGAGAGTCGAGTATATATATATATATAATATTTTTAAAGCTCTACTTCTGTATGGAGCACTGTCTTCTTAAAAATAAAAACAAGATTACGAAGGAACTCCGGATTATGCACCCAACGTGTTATTTTCTATTTTCTGCATACCTGCGCACTTATATATATATATATATATATATATATAATGGCTCTGAATTGGAAACTGAAGAGCCAAGTTCCAATTCCAGTCAAGTTCGTTATATTTACTTATGCACAAGGAACCTTGGGAAGGCATGAATCCACCTCTTCTCCCCTCATATATGGGTTAATTAGTAAGATTTGTATCACAAAACCATTATTAGCTCAAATTAATTTTTATGACTTTAAGTAACTTGTAAAACGGTTGGAAACCATGCAAGCAATCTTGATGGCTAATGATAATCTTAGCATTATTTTAAATTTTAGTTAACCCTTTCTTTAAAAAAAAAAAAAAAAAAGAAGACAAGATGCACTAATTGGTTAAATAGTTAGATCATCCACGCTTGGTAAGAGTAATAAACATGGAAACATTCGGTATTCATTGACCAAGCAGCTAGTACTGCTTTAGGTTGAAATTTATAAAATCTTTCTCTGAAAAAAATTTTGTTCATGAAAATAGGTTTCTAAAGTCCAGTAGCTGTTATCGCTCTTTCCAGTATTGACGGGAGTTTCCTTCCTAACCTTTTATTTGAAGTGGTGTGGAACGTCAACATCCTGATTATGTCATTATCTGCTTATTACCTCCTTTCTTTCCTCTACCTCCCCCCATAAATCCTAATTATTCTATTTGCCTAAATGGTATTTTTAATATTAACCGTTTCTCTACAAGGATAGATTTAGTATTCATTGACTGAACAATCACTATGACTGTCGGTTGAAATCTATAAAATCTTTCTCTTAAAATATTTTTTTTCGGGTAAATAGGTTTCTCAAATCCAGTAGCTGTTATCGCTCTTTCTAGTATTGATAGGAGTTTCCTTCCTAACCTTTTATTTCAGATGGTGTGGAATGTCTACATCTTCATTATATAATTATTTTTTCTTTGAGTTACCTGTGTATTCCATTTTAACTGCTGTTGGTCTTGAAATTCCTCAAGTGATGTGGTTTCAGTTATTTGGTACAGTTCATTGTGATTCTTTAGTGCCAATCCCTAATGTTCAAAGATGGACGTCCTTTGCAAATACCCACAAGCTTCATTCACTCAAAGCATTTTTTACCCATTGATATTTACTATTTTTTTTCTAAATATATAGGTTGGGTTGTAGCTAATAAGTTCAATTTTCTTCCGTTTTTTTTCCTTATATAGGCCATGCTATTTTTTTTCCTATATAGGCCACTCTATTTATTTTTATTCCTACATAGGCCCGTCTAATAATTTTTTTTCAATATAGGCTCCTCTATTTATTTTTTCCTATATAGGCCCCGTCTGTTCATTTTTTCCCTATATAGGCCTATTTTTTCTTCCTATATAGGCCCATCTATTCTTTTCCTACATATATATATATTTATATATATCTATATATATTTTCCCTATATAGGCCCGTCTAATTACTTTTTTCCCTATATAGGGCCGTCTAATTATTTTTTTTTCCCTATGCCTAATTATTTTTTTCCCTATATAGGCCCGTCTAATTATTTTTCTCTCCCTATATAGGCCCGTCTAATTATTTTTTTCTCCATGCCTGTCTAATTATTTTTTTCCCTATATAGGCACGTCTAATTATTTTTTTCTCTATATAGGCACATCTAATTATTTTTTCTCCCTATATAGGCCCGTCTAATTATTTTTTTCTCTATATAGGCCCATCTAATTATTTTTTCTCCCTATATAGGCCCGTCTAATTATTTTTTTTCCCTATGCCTGTCTAATTAATTTTTTTCCCTATATAGGCCCGTCTAATTATTTTTTTTTCTTAGGCTCCTCTATTTATTTTTTCCTCTATAGGCCCGTCCATTTTTCCCTATGCCTGTCTAATTAATTTTTTTCCCTATATAGGCCCGTCTAATTATTTTTTTTTCTTAGGCTCCTCTATTTATTTTTTCCTCTATAGGCCCGTCCATTCCTTTTTTTTTTTTTAAATATATAGACCCATCTGTTTATATTTTTTTCCTACATTTTTCCCTCTGTTTATTTTTTATATATATATATATAGGTTCAATTTTCATTTTTTTTTTTTTGATTCACAGGCCCTCCATCTAATTTTTTTTTTCCTATATAGGCCCATTACTAATATTTTTTTTTTTTTCCTATTGGAGGCCACTATATATATATATTTTTTTTTCTATTTTTTTTTACTTCTATTGAGACCTCTAATTTTTTTTCTCCATATATAATATCTTGGGTTGCTTAAACCTAAATAAGTTCAATTTTCATTCTTCCAAAAATGAATAAACAAATATTCATGAACAAACTTCATCCGTGATTCACAGTGCCTTCCTCCATTCAATAAACCTATTTATCCATGTTGTATAGGTTTTTTTAAACCGTTCATTTTTATGCAGAGTCCATTACTAATAGTTTTTTTTATAAGAAAACATTTCCTCTTAAATTCTCTTGGATCTCCTTCTCAGTGACCATTAGATTTACTTTCACTTAGAATTTTTTTATAGTTGCTTCTGAAGAAATTTTTTATGGTGCACTAGATTGAGGAATTCTTTTTTTAAAGATACCAATTTTCTACTTTTAAATAATATCTTTACAACGATCCCATAGCTTAAACCTTAATTACATTGCTTAAATATGTCATTCTTTTGTTTAATTGTGAACTGCTTTATTTAAAACACAGCAGTCTTTTTTATAAGGTAGTTGTAATATTAGCCATTATTTAAAACACAGCAGTCTTTTTTATAAAGTAATTGTAATATTAGCCATTATTTAAAACACATTTTTTTTTATAAGGTGATTGTAATATTAGCCTGATTTAAAACAAGTCTTTTTTTATAAGGTGATTGTAATATTAGCCTGATTTAAAACAAGTCTTTTTTTATAAGGTGATTGTAATATTAGCCTGATTTAAAACAAGTCTTTTTTTATAAGCTTATTGTAATATTAGCCTGATTTAAAACAAGACTTTCTTTATAAGGTGATTGTAATATTGGCCTGATTTAAAACAAGCCTTTTTTATAAGGTGATTGTAATATTAGCCTGATTTAAAACAAAGTCTTTTTTAGCCTGATAAACAAGTGATTGTAATATTAGCCTGATTTAAAACAAGCCTTTTTTATAAGGTGATTGTAATATTAGCCTGATTTAAAACAAGCCTTTTTTATAAGGTGATTGTAATATTAGCCTGATTTAAAACAAGTCTTTTTTTATAAGGTGATTGTAATATTAGCCTGATTTAAAACAAGTGATTGTAATATTAGCCTTTTCATTTTTTTATAAGCTGATTGTAATATTAGCCTGATTTAAAACAAGCCTTTTTTTATAAGGTGATTGTAATATTAGCCTGATTTAAAACAAGCCTTTTTTTATAAGGTGATTGTAATATTAGCCTGATTTAAAACAAGCCTTTTTTATAAGGTGATTGTAATATTAGCCTGATTTAAAACAAGCCTTTTTTATAAGGTGTTTGTAATATTAGCCATTTTTTCTCTGCAACGAATCATTTGGAATTCATTAACTAAGCAGACAGTACCGGTTTAGGCTGAAATTTATAAAAATCTTCCTCTTAAAACAATTTTTCAAGAAAACCGGTTCCTGTTATCACTCTTTCCAATATTGACAGGGGTTTCCTTCCTATCATTTTATTTGAAGTAGTTAATTATTTTTTTAAATTTTTACTGATAGTTAAGTAAATGACTCTTGATTCTATCTCTTTGAGTAACATGTGCTATCCGTTTTAGTTGTTACTGCTGTTGTTAGTCCTCAATTGATGTGGTTTCTGTTATTTGGTACATTTCTTTATTTGTTATCCTGTAGCATCAGCCAACAATATTCAAAGAAAGATAGTGAAACCTGAATGTCTTGACAAAGACTAACTCAAAGCCTTTTTTCACCATTGATCTTACGAAGCGGTTGTATACAGGTAACAGTTTAGATATTTCTGAACTGGTTTGGCGCCAATGCATGACAAATGTATGTAAGAGTCGATTTGATGAGGCTTAAGAGTTAATGAAACCCAAGAATGTATGAAACTTATGGGTTGATCAAAGCTGACAATAAATATTTGCAACGATTGCTTTTTGTTATTCAATGAGCCACTGACTGCTCACCAAGACCTTAAGAGGCAGGCAGTTTTGATTTAGAAATATCCAATCTGTGAAAAGTCTCTAAATTCAAGATTGGAAGAGCTTAACATTCAAGGAAGTTAGAAACTCTCTGGAAATGGCAAGATTCTCGAGTTTCAAAATAATTCTGTGTTTTCTTGGAGGAAAAATGTCTCTTTCTGCTTGTGAAAGATTACGATCACAATTCTTTTCAATTCAGTGCAATATTATGTTTGGTTGACGCTAGAGTCAACAGGCCGGACATCATCTTACGGCCACAGCCAAGATTGAACTCACCAATACTTTGATTGGTGTAGTTCATAATCTTGTCAAATAGCTGAATTCTTGATGCTTCGCTAGGGCTATCAAGGGTGTTTTTTATCGTGACACCATCACTAAATGGATTGTCAACCAAGGCTCAGAGAGACTCCATTCACCCTCCTCTAAGAGCAGGTTTGAATTCAGAGTTTTCCTTCTCCTAGACCAGTTGCCATCCAAGGCTATAGAACCCATAGCTGGAGAGAGAAGAAGAGGATTCACACCTTTCCCAAGGGTATTAGCACATAAGTGAATGTAATGGATTCGACTGGAATTCGAACTCAGCTCTCCGATTCCTCAATCCAAGCCGCTATCCATTACTCCACCGTGCCAGACATAGGATGCTAGAGTCAACAGGCTGGACATAGGCTCAGCTGATGCTAGAGTCAAAAAGGTTGATGCACGTCCAGTTTACACTAAAGTCAAAAAGTTTGACGTATGTACAATTTACACAAGAATCAAAAGTGTCCATGTATGCCCGATCTGACATTAGAGTCGAAAAGATTGACATCAGGTTTATGTTAGAATTAAAAAGGTGTATACAGTGGTCCAGTTTACACTAGAAACAGGTTGACATAGGCCCAGTTTACACGAAAATCGAAAAGGTGGTCATATGGCCAGTTTATATGTCTGGGTAACCTATAAGGAATTCTAAACTGATCTCTTTATTTAACCTATGGAGTAGACTGTTCTCGTTCCTAGTCAAAAAAAGTGGTCATACATCCAGTTTACACCAGACTCAAAACAGTCAATATATGTCTGGTTTATATGACTAGATAGCCTACAGGAAATTCTGAATTGAACTCTTTTTTTAATTTACAGGAGTAGACTTAGATATGGGAAGTGGAACAAGAACTGTCTACTCCCGTAGATTACATAAAGGGCTCAGTTCAGTAGGTTACCCAGACTGATAGACACCTGATGAAGGTCAGAGGTCACAGTGGCTGAAATGTTGAGATAACAACAATAGTTTAATAGTTCATCTAAAAAGTAAAAAAAGAAATACTTCAACAATTGCACGTGCCACACTTTTCATGCTTAACAATGAATCATGAAAAGAAAAAAAAAATGTATCAAGTAAATGAGAATTAGAAAGTAAGTTTTCATTCATTAATGAAATATAAAACATATGCAATACAATGAAACTCTGGTTAATTTCAACCAATAAGAATGATGTTATTAACACAATAAATATTCAACCAATCAGAATAATTTGATATTGAAAGAAAGGGATATTTTTAACCAATAGGAATGTTTTTTTATTGTTAGAGTGATTTTATTTCTAAGGCCAGCTATGAGGTATTTTTTTTTTTTTAAGTTTTGTTCTTATAAAATTTAATTCCTTTTTTATTTTTTGTAAAAAAAAAAAAATTTAAGAAGGATGTTTTTTCCTAAGAAACATGAAGAATAATATTAACAGTTGCTTAGATTTTCTCAAATATGCAGGTCAGATGAAATAAATACTGTTTAAAATAAACGGAGAGGTTACACTCAAATATCCAACTCCAGTAACATTTGAAGTAATAACAACTAAATTCTACAAATATTTTTGTTACCTCTTTTTTTTTTTTTAATTTTTATTTTATTTTATAAATGGAACTGTGTGTTTTTTGGGTGGAGTTAACTCTGCAGTAATCATATTAGGTTTTTTTAAATTTGATTTTGGAATAAAAAAAAATAAACAACTTTTTCAAACAATTGTTTTTTTGGGGTTTTTTTTGTCAAATAAGATGGCTATTTACAACTGACTCTTTCTCAAGATACTCTTCGCAATGACAAAGACAACAAAAAAAGAAAAAAAAAGAAAAATGAAACAAAAGAACAAATTATGGATGAAGTTGAAGACTGGGCTTCATGTGAGTTGGATATAGCCTTCCAATGGTTGCACTTGAAACATAGCCACGCTGTCCAAAATCCATTCTCGAGAGATGAGCAAAATTTTGTAAATTTTCAACTGACCTGCAAAAAAAAAGTAAGTATATAAGCAAAATGGAAGTAAAATAAAAAGTTGATACATTAAAACACCAACCAAATGTTTAAATATATATATATATATATATATATATATATATATATATATATATATGTGTGTGTGTGTGTGTAGCCCTATATATATGTGTGCACATGTGTGTAGCTCTTTTATATATATATATATATATATATATATATATATATATATTTATTTTGGTTGGATAGATGTGAGTTTGTGACCCTAGGTTTCACAGTAAGATTTGAAGTAATAATATATATATATGTATATATATATATATATATATACATGTAACTTATATATATATATACATATATATATATAATATATATATATACGTGTGTGTGTGTGTGTGTGTGTGTGTGTGTATCCTATATATGTTGGTGTGTAACTATGTGTGTTTAGC
>CAHIKZ030000705.1:205000-227500 GCA_903632075.3 Acanthosepion pharaonis | reverse complement strand
ACAAAAGTGTGCTGGACGGTTATGTAATATCAATCCTTCTATATGGCAGCGAATGCTTGACTGTCTCCTCACAGATGAAGGGAAAACTAGAGGCTAAAGAAATTCAGTTCTACAGAAGGATGCTGAGAATACCATGGACGGAGTGCATAAGCAATGACAAAGTCTTAAGAAAAATGGAGACAAAAAGGACAATAATACTCCGAATCAGGAAGAGACAACTAAATGTCTAGGACATTGTGAAGAAAGAAGGCCTGGAAAAATCAACACCCACATGATATATCGAAGACAAAAGCTACATGCAAAGACTGTGGGCACCTAGCTGACAACGTTGGATGGTGGAATGGTGCCCTGTTCATAATATAAATACAGTGCCAAATCGATTCCTGATTCCTTCCAGAGTTATCTGTGCTTGTGATTAATAACAACATCTGATCCAGAATTAGGAGCGATGGGTCTAAGATTAGTACTAGTTTACCGATGCCAGCAAAAATGACAGACAAAATACATTTGCAGCATCATTTACCTACCATTTCGTAAAAACGAAAAGAAAAAAAATCCTTTAATACATCGACTTTACGAATTTAAATATTTTGGTCATTCCTCTTAATAATGACATAAACATTTTGACGATAAAACTTTGTTTGCATCAAGTTTAAGGCCGTTTTTATCATGCTATGCTCTTTTTTTTAAGCAAAACTGTGGTGTTAGCTGCCACAGTACCACACAAAAACGATTTATTAAACCAAATAAGGGAGGAGGAGTTATCACTTTAAACATTCTGATTAATGTCTTCGTCTTTGTTGCTATTATTCCAATGTTTCGACCGTTGTGAACTGCATCTTCATTGGTTTGGTTTGGTTTGTTTTTTGTTTTATGGCATATCAACCTTAATGGGATATTTAATGCTGACAAAATTTTTATTGCTAGTAATATTTTTTTCTTCAAAACTTTATCACTGATAATATTCTTCTAAAAATGTATCGCTGGTAATGTTTATTTTTTTTTTTTTTTTTTCAAAAATGTATAGCTGGTAATATTTTTTTTTTTTTTTGAAAATTTATTGCTGGTTATAATTTTTTACAAAGCATTTCTGGTATTAAAATCTATTTTTACACTTCTGTAATGTTCTGACCCCAGTTTGTGGGCTAACTATTTGCCCATAGCTGGGACCCTAACAGGTGCTACCACCCCGGGGTCAGGGTGGACCTGGGAACACCAGCAATTAAAAGGTGGTTCCACGCTCATCAAAACCTCCTGACCAAGGCCTTGCTGTTGAACGTAGTTTATCGTCCTACCCAGGACGCAGATGTAGTTTATCGTCCTACCCAAAACGGTTGGTAGTTAAGTTTCACCATTTTACAGTTGGAATTGTTAGATATAACCCTAAATTTTATGCTTTTTTTTTTTTTTTTAAATCAATTCACCCCAAGCAAGGTGATAATGCCACTATTTAATTTTTTCTTGTGAGCATTGAAGTAATAAAAATATGATATATGTTATTCTGCTTTCACAATTGAATACATGGTAGATGATGCTCAGATTTGTGCCTAAAAAAACATTTACGTGGACATAAATACTAGTGGTCCATTTTGAAGGCTTCACTCAAGTGGCTATAGACAGTGATGTGGTCGGAGATGATAACCACACCAGTGATATGGTGGAAAGTGACGATGACCACTAGCGGCTACTATCATCCAGGCCCGACTAATTTTATGGAAGCTAATAGCAACCATCGATATATCTGATAGTCTTTTTGAAGGTGAATTATTTTGTCTATATATAAATGACAAAATATCTTTATTTGTCAATGAGACAAATAATTATGAGTCAGGTGAAAGAAAAAGCAAACAAATGCTAGTGTCTTCTCGTATGTATACACAAGGAAACACATGATTTTTTTTTTTGACAAAATGAAAGTCTTTTAAGCGATTTTGCTTCTTATTGCACCCCCAGGACTCCGTAAGGTGTAATAAAAGTTAAAGTACATTGAATTATTTATGTATTTTTTAATGTATTTGTTTCTTATTTTGCATTTCAATTTTTTTTGTTTTCAATGTCGAAACAAGCATGCAAAATGTAATGCATCACATCAAAATATTCCTCGTTCATTCTTTTAATAGTGTACAAAAACCAAAATCTATACACACAATACAAGGAAAGTTATAACAATTTTAAAACAGTAGGTGCTCATGTTTTTGCACCCTCAAAAAAAGTGCAGTAGCAGGTTTAATAATTCTCGAAAGAAATTAGTGTGGTGATTGTTAAAAAATTGTAGGATACTATACAGATTAATGTCATGAAAGAGTTCTTTCATGTTGGTTGATTTGGCTTAGCGGCATATCAACATCTATGGGTCATTTTCAACACAATAAACTTTCAACTGTAGATAAAACGTATTGCCAGTTATTTTAATTTAAAACTGTACTGTCAGTAATTGTACAATAAATATCTATTGTTGATAAATTTTTCATATAAAAATATGTTGTTGGTATTTTTGTAACTTCATAGTGTTTTGACCCCAGTTTGGATGTTCACTGTTTGCCCATAGCTGGGACCCTAACAGGTGCTACCACCCCGAGTCAGGGTGGACCTGGGAACAACAGCAATCAAGAGGTGGTTGCATGCTCCTCAAAACTTCCAATCTTCCAATCAGAGGTTTTACTGTCGGATGCAATTTATAGTCATACCCAGGACTCAAGATAATTGAAAAAAATGCTAGTCAGTTAGTTTTTTACTCCTCCTCCTTTTCCTCCATTTCTTCTGTTTTACTCCTCCTCCTTTCCTTTCTTCTCCTCCTCCTTTCCGTCATATCTTCCTCCTCTTCCTTTCCTACATTTCTTTTTTACACCTCCTCCTTTCATTCCTTTCTTCTTTTTTACTATTCCTCCTTTCCTTCCTTTCTTTCTTTTACTCCTCCTCTTCCTTTCCTTCCTATCTTCCTCCTCCTTCTTTCTCCGTTTTTTACACCTCCTCCTTTCATTCCTTTCTTCTTTTTTATTCCTCCTCCTTTCCTTCCATTTTTGCTCCTCCTCATTTCCTTTTTACTTCTCTTTTCCTTTCTTTCTTCTTTTTTTTACACCTCCTCCTTTCATTCTCTTCTTTTTACTATTCCTCCTTTCTTCTTTTTTATTCCTCCTCCAACTTCCTTTTTTTACTCCTCCTCCTTTTCCTCCATTTCTTCTGTTTTACTCCTACTCCTTTCCTTCTTTACTCCTCCTCCTTCCCTTCCTTTCTTTTTTTCGCCTACTCCTTTCCTTTCTTTCATTTTTTTACTCCTCCTCCTCCTTTCCTCTTATTTTTACACCTCCTACTTTCATTCCTTTCTTCTTTTTTATTCCTTCTCCTCTTCCTTTTTTTTACTCCTCCTCCTTTCCTTTCTTCTTTTTTTTATTCCTCCTCCTTCCTTTACTTTTTTTACTTCTCTTTTCCTTTCTTTCTTTTTTACTCCTCCTCTTCCTTTCCTTCATATCTTCCTCCTCTTTTTTTTTTACTCCTCCTCCTTTCCTTCCTTTCTTTTTTTACTTCTCCTCTTTTCATTTCTTTCTTTTTTTACTATTCCTCCTTCCCTTCTTTTTTATTCCTCTTCCTTCCCTTCCTTTTTTACCCCTCCTCCTTTCCTTCTCTTCTTCTTTTTTACTCCTCCTCCTTTCTTCTTTTTTTTTTTACTCCTCCTCCGACAGCCTAGTCGACAATTGATCAGAGGAATATGGTGGATGTGGAAAAGTCTCGTATTCTAAGTTAGTGAGCTTTTGCACCGTCATCCTGCAGATTATTGTCATACCCAGGACTAAGCATACTAAGAGCTACAAAGGATAGGAAGTTGTGGAGGGTCATAATCGACCACATCCTGATAGGACACGGCACATAGAACAAGAAGTTGAAGTTGGTTAAAAGTCAGACAGGCCTCAAATATAAGCACCCCGTGACTCCCCTTTTATAATTGATTTTTTTTGCCATATATTTCGACTTTTTATATAAGTATGTATGGTAGGTTATAAGTCTTTTGCAGCAAGAAGACGCTTTCTTAAAAGCTACCAAGTTCCATGCAGCTGCAGCTCTGAAAAAAGTGCATTACAGGCCTTCACCAAACTGACAAGACACGTCAAGGTATAAGAGAGTTTCTGCAAATAGCAAAAATCCCTACTTCCCTGTCAGCTTTCAAGAAAACTGGCCAATGATGTGAAAGAAAATGAACAATATGCAAGACAACGAGGTTCCAGGAGACTCTGTAGTGACGTTAACTATCTCCCAGCAGCCACCAACTTTAAAAGAAAAAAAAAAAAAGAATGAAAATATTGTGATTACAATGAGCTACCACATTGCAGAAATGAAAAACTTTATCAGCCACAGTCGAGTAATATGTACAATGAGAGCAAGAATACAACCCTACCATTTTCAGTCTTGGCTTCCCTCAAAGTTTCAAGAATGCACATAAGGAGGATGGTATTGGTTTTGTTACGGCTCACACAACACAAAAGAAGAAGAACCAGATTGGTAGAAATTAAGGTTGAAGAAAAGAGATTACATCTAGTAACAAAATGCGGATTTTATTTTACATGTAATACAAGATATCTGTCTATATTTCTGAGATGAGGTATTATGTACATTATTTACATTATTCGGATATTGTCCTCATCTTTGTCGCCATATTTATTACGTTTCAGCCGTTGTATGCTCAGGCCTTCTTCAGGTGGTTGGAATGTTGAACTAAACCCTTTATTTCGCTCACTGGGGTAAACTGTTCTAGTTCCACGTGCCATGTCTAATGGATGTCAGTTATCTCCTTTTAATTTCCCTCTGAAAGTTCTCCACTGCCTTAACCAGGTATTGAACTCACACTCTTTGGGTCCTGTCACTGGATCTAACCAACACCTTTATCCATTATGCCATGTGTCCTTGACAGCTGAAACGTTGTAATAAATATGGCAACAAAGATGAGGACAATAGTCCGAATAATGTACATAATACAAGATACAGGGATGAGGTTTAAAGCAATATAAGTTTTATATATGCTAACAAGTTATTAAGCGTGAGAGAGCCCAGAAAGTAGTTGGCTTAATGTGTAAACTATACAAGGGAGGGGGGGAGAGGAAATCCACTGTAGTTAAGATTAAGGTGACAGAGGGGAATTTGTCGCTAGTCCAAGAATACATTATTTTCTTCTTTAAAATAGTTTGATTAATTCACATATCTCTATCTATAAAAGGCAGGATGTGTGTGTGTGTGTGTGTGTGTAACGAATGCACGGACGCAATTTTTGACGGATTTGCACCAAAATTTACATGCACATGCTCCAAGTTAGCAGAAAGGCCAAGACCGACTTTGCATTTCCCAACTCCCATCGATAGTGGAAATAATCAATTTTTTCCATGCTCCTACAGCAGTTTTCATGTAGTTTGCAGCCATTTTCTACTGGCCAGAGTGAGAGCCTATAGCTGGCTGCCACGAATAGGCAGGAAGATTCTATTGGCCAGCGTGAGAGCCAACAGCTGACTGACATGAATGTTAACTAGCATGCGAGCATGCAAAAAAAAAAAAAATCGATAGCTGCATTAAGTCACAAGTGGGAAAAATTTAAATCTGCATGGCACTTTACTCCAATTGGCTCATTCACTTGCTTAAACTCAACGTTGATTCTGATTGCATGAGAACTGGGCTGGGTGTGAAAAAGTATTTGTTGTTAACATTCTTTTTTTCTTTTTTTTTTTCCAGTTCTGAGTCCTTTTTTAAAGCTGATTGTTTTGTGTTCATTTTGTTTAGTTCTTTTTTCGTAACAAATTTAATGTTCAGTATAGAGCTTAGAAAAAATTTGCAGTGTGAGATAGGCAAGAAATAAGGCATGTAGCAACATCAGCATGGCAAAGAGCACTCCTTTAAAGGCAAGGAAAGCCAAAAATATTTTAAGTGATAGCGATTGCTGTATGAGTCGTACGATTTTTTAATCAAGCACGGGCAGCGCCAGGCCATGCTGCTAGTATATATATAAAAATAAAAGACTTTGGACAATAATATCAAGGCAAGTGGTGAAGTATTTACCGATAGTCTTTTCTTTTCAAGGACTGTAGGAATTTAGATTCTTTTGGTCAAAGCTTTGTTCTTGAATCAAAAGGATTGGAGTCGACCTCAATAGTCATAGCTGTGGGTTCAAGAGGCAACTGGCGAGTGGGTACAAACTCTTGTTTAAACATGTTTTTTGAACCCTCTAGAACCCTGTAGAAGTTTCTAGAGACTTCTAGAAAGTTCCATTCTATTATTACAAAATCTAAAGGGTTTGGTGAATGAATGGGAGCATTTTGTAAAGTAAAAAGGGCATTTAGTAGCCACAGATTTAAGTCATCATTTTAAGTTAGATTTTGTATTTTATAGTATAAATGTAAAGAAGCAGGACAAAATGGGGTCTTGTTAACAGTACTAGTAATGGGAATCTATAATGGTAACGATAATATCAGTTTCTGTCGATATCTCTGAGATGAGGTATTATGATTATTTACATTATTCGGAATGTTATCCTCATCTTCATCATCATACTCACAACACTTGAGCTGTTGTAAGCTCCAGCTGCCTTCAGGTAATTTCATGAGGCATAGCATGTGGAACTAGAACAATTTACCCCGGTGGACTAAATAAAGGGTTTGGTTCGAAATTCCAATCTCCTGAAGAAGGCCAGTGTGTACAACAGCTGAAACATTGTGAATATTGCAATGAAGATGAGGATAAGTCTGAATAATGTAAGTAGTAATATTAGTTGTTTCCTTATAAGGAAACATTAGGCATTTGTTGACTTAGCAGCCAGTGCTACTCAAGCTAAGCTTTTCTTCACTCCCTGGCCTTTAGACTGGGATCAAAGCATAGTATCTGTTCTCCTCACCTCTAGTCATAATATTAGCCTTTTCCTTCTAAGCAAACATTCAGCCTGCATTGATCGAGCAGCCAGAGCTTAAACTTTTCTTCCACTCATTGGACTGGTATCAAAGTGTTATATTTTTTTTCCTCATCACTAATGGTAATGCCTAACCATTTCCTTATAATAAAACAATAGGCATTCTTGGACCATGCAACCAGTGCTACTCATATTAAGCTTTTTTTTTACTCCTTGGATATTAGACTGGGATCAAAGTGTAATACCTGTTCTCACCTATATAGGTAATGATAATATTAGACATTTCCTTATAAGGAAACAATTGGCATTCATTGACCAAGCAGTCAATAACTAATTAAAAAAGAGAAATTATACTGTTCTTCTTTATCTTCCTGGGATCAAAGTGTAGTGTTTGTTCTCACCTCTAACGGTAATATTAGTTGTTTGCTTTATAAAGAAACGTGTGACGTTCATTGACTTTGCTGCCAGTGCTACTCAAGTAATCTTTTCTTCACTCACCGGCCATTGGACTGGGTTCAAAGTGTACTATCTGCTCTCCTCACGTCCAATGGTAGTGGCTAACTATTTCCTTATAAGGAAACAATGGGCTTGGAGCAAGCAGCCAGTGATACTCAAGTAAGGTTTTCTTCACTCCCTTGTCATTGTACTGTGATCAAAGCGTAGTATCTGCTCTCCTCACCTTTAATGGTGATAGTAGCTGTTTCCTTATGCAGAAACCTTTCGCATTCATTGACTGATCAGCTTTTCTTCACTTCCATGGAACTGGGATCAAGTTATAGTATCTGTTCACTTTATCTCTAATGATAATTAGTTGTTTCCTTATAAGGAAATATTTGGCTTTCATTGATTGAGCAGTCAGTGCTATTTGAGTTATGGTTTTCTTCATCCTCTAGATGTCAGACTGGAATCAAAATGTATTTGTTCTCCTCATTTTTAATGGAAATAAAAAATTTATCTGTCTATATTTCTGAGATGAGGTATTATGTACATTATTTACATTATTCGCACTTATTGTCCTCATCTTTGTTGCTATATCTATTACAACGTTTCAGCCTTTCAGTATCTGTCTATATTTCTGAGATGAGGTATTATGTACATTATTTACATTATTCGGACTGTCCTCATCTTTGTTACCATAACAACATTTCGGCCATTCGTTGAAATGTCGAACTGAACACTTTATTTCACTCACTAAGGGAGACTGTTCTAGTTCCATGTGCCATGTTTAATCAATTATCTCCTGTTAATTCCCCTTTCCAAGTTCTCCTTGGTATTGAACTCACACTCTTTGGGTCCTGTCACTAGATCTAACTAACACCTTTATCCACTGTGCCATGTGTCCTTGAGGACATCTGGGTATTAATTTCTGGTTATTATAAACCTAATGTCTTCAGAAACTATTTTTCACCATTTAGAACAGTCTATCCCAGTGAGCGAAATAAAGGGTTCAGTTCGATATTCCAACAACCTGAAGAAGGCCAGAGCGTACAACGGCCGAAACGTTGTAATAAATATGGCGACAAAGATTAGGACAATAGTCCGAATAATATAAATAATGAAAAAAAATTTATGCCATTTCCTTATAAGGAAACATTTGGCATTTATTCACCAGGCAGCCATCAGCTGTCAATAACTAATTAAGAAAAGAGAAATCATAGTTCTTTTTTTTTTTTTTTTCAATCCTCTTCATGTATTGTCTGGTAGTACTGGCCTTGGATGGGTTCTTAATTAAAAATCACATCTCTGACTGATTTTAATCTAGGATCGCAAGGGTGTCGCATCAGCAGAACCCTCAAAAGGCACTGATTTCATTTGACATTCTCTTTCTGCTGACTGGCAACTGCCTGACTCAAATGCCATTCTGCAGAAGCCATTCTCAGAGTCTGGATTCAATCCAATTTTAATTTCAATCTGGAGATGAGAGATAGGATGATGATAGCAGGGCCCCAGAAGGTGTTAAGAAAATTAGAAGATGCCAGCTTAGATAATAATAATAATAATAATAATAATTATGGAATAATAATATTAATAAATGGATGATAGCTAAGGAATTGATTGCTGAAAAAAAAAACCCAAAGAGATAATCTATGCAGTGCAGGAGCAAGCTTTAAAAACTAATTCTATCAAGTATTCTGTTGATTTGCACTTGTGCAAGCTGTGTGGGAAAGCTTTTAAAAAATATATATATATATATATATATATATCCAGATAAGATGAGAACAAATAGCTGTATAATCTATAAATCCATTCACATCCACTCGTTTGGTGCCAATCTACGGGTCATGACCAATTTATAAAAATAATATTTAATTTTTGCTTCTTTGTTTAGTTTAAACTTAATATAGGTCATATTTGATAGGTTAATTCGAGTAAAGCCCACAAAACTTATACCCCCCACAATTATTTTTTTTCATAAAAAGAGGTTGTATTTTGCTTTTAAATCTAAATAAACTGTTCGCTTGCCAGTAATTTACAATTGCTTGATGAGATGCATTTTATATCCAATGAAACACGACTGCAATTGTGTAGCAATTTTGACATGTTTTTGGTATATATCCTTATATGTAATATATATATTAGTCCGACAATTATTTTTAAGACATTTTTATTCTTTTTATAGATACAAATATTTAAGTAAATGCTCTGTTTATAATAAACATATGATATGCCATAAAATAAAACAATTCAAAATATACGTTGTTGATTTCACAATTGCTTACTTTGCATTATAATCGTTTTAAAGTTTGGACTAATTCTGTTTTTAGAGTAAAATTTCCAACAATACAATTTTAAAGCAAAATGGCTAACAAAACATTTTATTTGTAGTTGTAGCAATAAAGGTGTTCAAAATATTTAGATTTCAGCATTAATTAATCCACAGAACTGTTGATATGTTGCTAAACAAAATCAACCAACCAACATGGGAGAACACTTTCATGGTGTTAGTCTATATAACCTCGAGAAATTATGCCCATGCAAAGATGGATACGCACACAAGCTGAGTATTATCTACCATGTATTCAATTGTGAAAGCAGAATAACATATACTTTTATTACTTCAAAGCTCCCAAGAAAAGTAAATTTTGGCAGTAAATGACTCATAAGGAGTTGATGTACCGCTAAACAAATGACACATGAAAAAATGGTTAGTGTAAACTTGAATAGAAAACAAGCTTCTAGACATCCACAACCTGCCACTGAAAACTGCCATCATTTATTCCACAAGGAATGCCTGAAAAAGTTTTTGAGTTGTGAAGATTCTTGTTGGCAGTATGACTTAAGAACAGAACTTCCACTGACTACGCCAATGTGTGGCGCCAACATAATAATAATAATAATGATGCTGATGCTAATTTCTACACATGTTGCAATGAAGAACTTTTGAAACATGCCACAGAAAGCAGACATCTGAGTAAAGAGAATATAGAGGAAAGAGAGAATACGATGAGAAATGAATTCCAAGGGACGATTGGTTTGGTCTGGTTGATTTTGTTTAGGGGCATATCAACACCTCTATGGGTTATTTAATACCAATATATAAATATTTTGAATGCAATTTTATGGCTTCAGCATATTTCAAACATAATTGTATGCCCTCGACTACAGATAAGATGTATTATTGGTTATTTTGCTTTAAATATGTATTGTTGGTAATTTTACTATAAATTGGTATTGTAGGTTGGTTGATTTTGTTTTGTGGCATATCAACACCTCCATGGGTTATTTAATGCCAAAACCTAAATTGTATGCCCTCGACTACAGATAAGATGGTTTGGTCTGGTTGATTTTGTTTAGTGGCATATAAGATGTATTATTGGTTATTTTGCTTTAAATATGTATTGTTGGTAATTTTACTATAAATTGGTATTGTAGGTTGGTTGATTTTGTTTTGTGGCATATCAACACCTCCATGGGTTATTTAATGCCAAAACCTAAATATTTAGAATGCAATTTTATGCCTTCAGCAACAGATATTTTGTACATAATTTTCTACTTTCAAGGTAAATGTTTGTAGATAAGATATATTGTTTGTAAAATTTTTATAAAAATGTATTACTGGTAATTTTACTATAAAAATGTATTATACTTTTCTAGTACTTTGATTTTTGTTTGGTGGGGGGGGGTCACTATTTGCTTATAGCTGGTGCTACCACTACATGTCAGGGTGGACCTGGGGTCAACAGCAATTAAGAGGTGATTCCATACTCCTCAAAACTTCCAATCTTTTGTTCCTGTTGCTGCCAGATGTAGTTTATCATCATACTCAGGACTATTCAGAGGAGAAGTCAATTCTGCATGCACAGTTTGAGTGAGAGACAAAGTTCAAGGAACAGGTTCACGAAATATGACCATCAAAGAGAGACTTGGCAGCCTGATAGCAACTGCACACGAAAAAGGCTTCAAACAGAAATTCTATCTAAAAGACATACTGTATTTGCAAGCCTACTGGGCACATTTTTTTTTCCGGAAGAAAATACACCAAAATTTACCCTGTGTGTAATAAAACCCTATCATGGTTTGCTTTCTTTTACAGCATATCAACCTCAATGGGTTATTTAATGCCAACAAGATTTTTATTTCTGTTGATACTTTTTTTTCCAAAAAGTATTTTGGTAATATTTTTCCCCAAAAAGTATTCCTGGCAATATTTTATCTTCAAAAATTCATTGCTTGTATTAACTTTTGCAAAAATGTATCACTGGTAATAATTTTTTTTTTCTTAAAAAATGTATTGCCGACAGTAATTTTTTACAAAAATGTAATGCTGGTATTAAAACTGATTTTTACACTTTCATGGTCTTTTGACCCCAATTTGGGGGTTAACTATTTGCCCATAGACGGGACCCGAGTAGGTGTCTAATGAATATCAGTTATCTCCTGATAATTCCTTTCTCAAAGTTCTCCACCACCATAACCAGGTATTGAACTCACACTCTTTGGGTCCTGTCACTGGATCTAACCAACGCCTTTATCCACTGTGCCATGTGTCCTTGAATTGGGGAATTAACAGATAACTGATGACATCCATTAAACATGGCACGTGGAACTAGAACAGTCTACCCCAGTGAGCGAAATAAAGGGTTCAGTTTGACATACCGACCACCTGAAGAAGGCTGGAGTGTACAATGGCTGAAACGTAATAAATATGGCAACAAAGATGAGGACAATAAACCAAATAATGTAAATAGTGTACATAATACCTCATCTCAGAAATATAGACAGGTCCGTGTAATAATTAAACTCAGAGTAGACATTAAAAACCCATTCTATTGTAGATAGGCGGAAATAACTTAAGGATACATGGCACAGTGGACAAACGTTGTGATAAATATGGCAACAAATATGAGGACAATAGTCCGAATAATGTAAATAGTGTACATAATACCTCATCTCAGAAATATAAACAGATAATGAAAGGCCGAAACATTGCGATAAATATGGCAACAAAGATGAGGACAATAGTCCGAATAATGTAAATAGTGTACATAATACCTCCTCTCAGAAATATAGACAGATACTGAAGGGGCAAAATGTTGTAATAAATATGGCGACAAAGATGAGGACAATAGTCCGAATAATGTAAATAGTGTACATAATACCTCATCTCAGAAATATAGACAGATTATTATGGATTACTTGTACTTGCATGCAAAAGTCCCAGTATTATACATAATTATTGACCGATTTTATCACTGTAATATTTTTTGCCTTACATCAAATATTAAGAATATAGTAACTCGGGTCTGCAAATTGGAGGAGAGAGTTATCAATGATAATGTTCTGACTTCAAATATGTGGTTTTTAACCCTCTCTCTGGACCTTGCTTTGCATTTTTCTGACAAATATCAAAAAAAAGGGAATGGCATCTTTGTGTTGATGAGGAGATGAGAGTTTGTTTATCTCAAATTAGACCTCATATAAACGAGATCACTCGTCAAAAACAAGCTTATACCTTTCATTAAATTTGTGTACTTTAATCATATTATAAGTTATTTGACACATTCGGAGGAGGAGAAGCATACTCAACATCTGATAATTCTGTGGCAATATGTTCTTAAAGGTTTTAGGCAGTTTTGATCAACATTTCTTTTCATAGCCGTAAAGAATTGTCAATGTAGGACCTTTTTATACTTAAGTAAAATAATAACAATAATAATATTTATTTATTAAGTGAATAAAACGCTTTTGAAATATTAAATATTAAATAGCTAATTTATTTAATTGAAATAGGCGCCATGTTGAATAGCTATTCTCCAACGTACCTCTAAATTCTTGATGCCATCTTTTAAAAAATTCTCATATTTTGATGTGATAAACAGTTCAAATGGTTCGAATACCTCTATCTTATTGTAGAATATTTTATTGCATATGAAAATCTCATAATCAGCTTAAATACGTGATAATCAGTAGGAGAGATCATTTAAATATGGAGGATGGGGCAAAATTTCATAATTCAGGCTATGCTTCTTTTGAGCAGTTGATTTAGAAGCATGCGACCGTGCGTTGTCAGGCTGTAAAATTGGACCAGACTTATTCACAACTCTAGAAGGTTTCTTTTTCAGTTTTTCGTTCATATATTCAATCTCTCCACAATATGAGATTGTTGCTATTCTTTTCCTTTAAGGCCAGAATGAATAATGAATAACACCTTTGAAAGGCCACCATACAGTAACCATTAAAACTTATTACAGGAAATATCAAGTTTTACGCAAATATTTCTTATTTTCTCCTTTGTTATTGGCAGCATTTTAGAATACTTTGGCTAGAATGCTAAATTTCCTCAGTTGAATAAACTGGAACTATTTCGTTTACGCTTTGTTACCTCTCTTTTTCATTATTGTTTTTAAATCGCTTTCTTCCAGTCATTTTGACGGGCAATAGTAAAATTCTGAAATTTAAAATCATCTTATTTCCATTTCAAAAATAAAGCTTGTAAAAAGAAATATTTTTAATTAATATATGACCAAAAATAAAATGCTTTTGATAAAAAAAACCTTAATGATTTCAATATAATTCTGTAACAATAATTTAATGATATTCTGCAGACAAATCTACGGTTTATGTTACCTCATCTCATTGCATGTTTATGAACTATAAACTTAAATTGAGTTTGAAATATTGTGCAATCACCTCTAATTTTTTGTAAAATACTTGGATATGATATAATGAATAATTTGAAGTGAAAGAAGCAATTTTTAATTTTCCATTGAATATACACCTCCTCCACCGATTAACACACTTTTTTTTTCTTTTTTTTTTTTAAAACGTACTTTTTTTTCACATAAAATCTGGTGAGGCACAAGCAAATTTTCATTCCAAAAATGCAGCCCTGAGAAAAAAAAAGTTTGGGACCCACTCAGTTTAAGGAGTAAAAGGATTTTCTCATGCACAAATATATTTTGTTATGCCAAAGTGAACCTTTTTTCTTTTTTTTTTTGCAATACACCATCAAAGAATTAATACCTTGACTCCCCCCCCCGCTAAAAACATGAAAAAACAAGAAAAAAAACCAAAAAAAACCTGTTGACTGAAGTGAGTATTTTAACATGCTCATTGCCAAGGACATGAATTAACTTTATCAGTTAAGTGAAAAAAAAAAAAAAAAACTTTTTGTTAGATGCTTCCCATGTGAAAGATGGAAGCTAACAGGGTACATCAGAAAAAAAGGAAAAAGGGTAGAAATCACATTTGCTGGACCACACAGGAAGACGATTAAGAAAAAAAAATTGGGGAGCTGGAGAAATTGGTGAAGTCGGGGTTGGGGGGGGGGGATCTTGTTCAATGATTGTGGTCACTCTCTTCCTTATCCCCACTCTGACAGAGGGACCACACCTGAAGAAGACCCTGAGATAACTGGTTGAAACAAGATATTGGTTTGGAGATAGTCTTAAAAAAAAATTATTAGATATCCGCTTAATGTTGAACATTTTTTTTTAAACCATCTCGAACTGTTTTTTTTTGGGGGGTAGAGAGATGGGTTGGGGAGGGGGCTTCATCTTGACCTGTAGTTACTCTCCCTTTGTTGTAGCAGATCTATCAATGCTATTTGAGTGTCTTTCTCATATGTATCTTTCCCTCTTGCGTCACCTGTTCCTCTTAGCTTTCATACTGCTACTCCCACTCATTTTCCATTCTGTCCTCCTCTCTAGCACCACCCTCTCCTTCAAACAGCCATCCTTCTTTATTCTCATTTTGTTTCTTTCTTATTGCTTCCTCTCACTCATTTGCTCCCTTCTCTCACATATAAACATTTTTATTCATACTTCCTTCTCCTTTGCTTCCATACTTCTTTTTTTTACTCCTCCTCCTTTCCTTCTTTTTTACTACCCTTCCTCTTTTCCTTCTTTTTTACTACCCTTCCTCCTTTCCTTCCTTTCTTTTTTTACTACCCTTCCTCCTTTCCTTTCTCTCTTCTTTTTTACTACCCTTCCTCCTTTCCTTCATTTTTACTCCTCCTCCTTTCCTTCCTTTTCTTCTTTTTTTTTTACTCCTCCTCCTTTCCTTCCTTCCTTCTTTTTTACTCCTCCTCCTTTCCTTCCTTCCTTCTTTTTTTTTACTCCTCCTCCTTTCCTTCCTTCCTTCTTTTTTTTCCTCCTCCTTTCCTTCCTTCCTTCTTTTTTACTCCTCCTCCTTTCCTTCCTTCCTTCCTTCTTTTTTTACTCCTCCTCCTTTCCTTCCTTTCTTCTTTTTTTTATCCTCCTCCTTTCCTTCCTTCCTTCTTTTTTTACTCCTCCTCCTTTCCTTCCTTCCTTCTTTTTTTACTCCTCCTCCTTTCCTTCCTTCCTTCTTTTTTTACTCCTCCTCCTTTCCTTCCTTTCTTCTTTTTTTACTCCTCCTCCTTTCCTTCCTTTCTTCTTTTTTATTCCTCCTCCTTTACTTTCTTTCTTCTTTTTTACTCCTCCTCCTTTCTTTCTTCTTTTTTACTACCCTTCCTCCTTTCCTTCCTTCCTTCCTTCCTTCTTTTTTTACTCCTCCTCCTTTCCTTCCTTTCTTCTTTTTTACTCCTCCTCCTCCTTTCCTACCTTTCTTCTTTTTTACTCCTCCTCCTTTCCTTCCTTTCTTCTTTTTTTACTCCTCCTCCTTTCCTTCTTTTTTACTCCTCCTCCTTTCCTACCCTTCTTCTTTTTACTCCTCCTCCTTTCCTTTCTTTCTTCTTTTTTTACTCCTCCTCCTTTCCTTTCTTTCTTTACTCCTCCTCCACCAGGCCAGTCGGTAAAAGATCAGGGGAATATGGTGGATGTGACAAAGTGAGCTTCTGTGGTATCATCTTGGCAACAAATGGCTGAGCATTGTCCAGGAAGTGAAATTGGACCTCATTGATTAACAAGTCCCAATCGCATTTTGCTTTAATGAAAGTACATTTCATCCAGCTGCTTGTATTATCAATGTGACCTCAACATGGCATCTCAGCTTCACTCACTTTCCCACTAACCTAATGTAGCTTCCCTGTGCCTTTTCTAGAAATATTTTCATGGTAATTGTTTTGAATGAATTTTACTCTATGGTAACTAAACTTTATGAATTTAAGCACAGTAACTAAATTGGTGGCAAGACCTCATTATTTTACAGTCAAAATGGCTGGATGCAACTGTAAGTTCTATGCTAAAAGTTCCTTCTATCGCACTTCTCGCTTGTGGAACTCCCTTCCGGCTTCTTGCTTTCTAGTTAATGTTGATCTTCAAACATTTATATACAATGTCAATCGTTATCTTTTTGACTAAAGAAGAATTTGTGATTCTGACAGGATTGACCCTGCATTCGTTTATTGCCATCAGATGGTGGCATTTTTAGGGATGCGGTAGCTACACATTTCTGCCATTGAGTTACAAGGTTATTTATGCCTTCAAGATAAAACTCTAAAGGTTTGAACCCTAAGAAATGCTTGAATGCAGATTTTTGCATCTTCTTTGCAGTGGAATTTCTGTACCTGTCTATATTTCTGAGATGAGATATTATGTACATTATTTGGACTATTGTCCTCATCTTGTTGCTATATTTATTACAACGTTTCGCCCCTTTAGTATCTGTCTATATTTCTGAGATGAGGTATTATGTACACTATTTACATTATTCGGATTATTGTCCTCATCTTTGTCGCCATATTTATTACAACGTTTCAGGCTTTCAGTATCTGTCTATATTTCTGAGATGAGGTATTATGTACACTATTTACATTATTCGGATTATTGTCCTCATCTTTGTCGCCATATTTATTACAACGTATCGGCCTTTCAGTATCTGTCTATATTTCTGAGATGAGGTATTATGTACATTATTTACATTATTCGGACTATTCGCCTCATCTTGTTGCTATATTTATTACAACGTTTCGGCCCTTCAGTATCTGTCTATATTTCTGAGATGTGGTATTATGTATACTATTTACATTATTCGGACTATTGTCCTTAGCTTTCTCGCCATATTTATTACAACGTTTCAGCCTTTCAGTATCTGTCTATATTTCTGAGATGAGGTATTATGTACACTATTTACATTATTTGGACTATTCTCCTCATCTTTGTCACCATATTTATTACAATGTTTCAGGCTTTCTGTACCTATATTTCTGAGATGAGGCATTATGTACATTATTTACATTATTCAGACTATTGTCCTCATCTTTGTCGCCATATTTATTACAATAATAAATATGGCGACAAAGATGAGGACAATAGTCCGAATAATGTAAATAGTGGAATTTCTTTTGGCTTAAAGAAATTGTCAAAATGCAAACAATCAAAGGAATATAGTGGATACGCCAAAGTCTTGTCTCCCAACTCGGTAAGCTTCTGTCATATCACCCTGGCAACGTGTGGCCAAGCATTATCATAAGGAAGAATTTAGTGTCATCGTTTAACAAGTCCCAGTCATATCTTGCTTAACTAAATGTGTATTGCATCCAGTTGTTGGCAGTCGGCATTTATACTCTTGCTAGATTCCAGAAAGCTGTTATGTATAACATCGATGACAAACCATCAGACAGTCATGATAATATTCTGTTGGTACAATTTCAATCTTGAGAAGTGTTTGGGTCCTTCATCATTATCAAGATATTGAGCCAATTGTTTACAATTGTCATTTCTCATCACAAATCAATCAAGAAATGAATCATTCAATTTTTGTTGATGCCGCATCTAACACACTTCAAATTTTCAAACTAACTTTCAGTGGAACACGTTTATTGAGTTTCTTCATCTTGTCAATTTCATTGAGACGATCCAATATTGTTGAAATGCTGGCACCTGTTATCTGAGACATTTCTCTGACACGGGTTTTCATAAACTTGTGTTTTCAGATACTGATTCTCAATTTTGCAGATGGACATCCTCTACCAACTTGATCTTCAAGACCTGTATCCCCACTGTGGAACTTCAAAAACCAGCACCATACTGTCTAATTATAAGTGGATACTTCACTTCATGCCTTGTTAATGTCGGCAGCAGTCTGAGAAACATTATGACCAAGCTTGAGTCATGCAGAAAAAGTAAATGCATCTTTCTTTTACCATGTTCAAGGTGTGGAGTATATAATGTTTTAAGTTAAATTCTGGATGAGACTGATATAAAATTATCAAAGAAGACACTTTACTCACTGGGAATGAGTAATATATTTCTTGTGTAACTCTTGTAATCATATATTAGAATATCATCAAAAGGTTTATTCTAAAATCAGACATCATTTTCTCAACAACATAATACTATTTTTAACGTATACCTTGGGTGCGTCAGATATTTGAGAACAACATTCTGAATGAGATTGATATCAAATTAACTAAGAGGACACTTTTAGAAATGAGTGATATATTTTTGTGCAATTATTATAATAATATATTAGAAAACAATAAAAATGTTTTTTTTTTCTAAAATCAGACATTATTTTTCGTGTAACCTAATACTAGTTTTAGTGTATATCCAGGGGGAGAGCAGAATTCAAAGAGAGATGACAGAAAATTAACAAAGAGAGCGCTTTTATTGTTAGGAATGAATAATAGATATTTGTGCAACTATTATAATAATATATAAAAATACAATTAAAATATTTATTCTAAAATTGAACATTGTTTTCCAAATAACCTGATATTATTTTTTAGCATACATCACATATTTGAGAACAGAATTCAGAAAGAGATTGATATAAAATTAACAAAGAGGAAAATTAATCATAAGGAATTAGTTATATATTTTGTGCGTAGCTATCACAATAATACATTAGAATGCAATGAAAAGTTTTATTTCTAAATAATGGACATTATTTTATGCCTAAGCTAACATTATTTTTTAGTGGATACCCAGGGCGCGTCAGGTAATTGAGAACAGAATTCTGAAAGAGGATATAAAATTAACAAAGGTGATAATTTAATCATTAGGAATTAGCTATATATTTTTTGTGCAGCTATTATGATCATATATTAGAATAGAAATTAAAAGGTTTATTCGAAAATCGGACATCATTTTCCGCACAACCTAATACTAGTTTTTAGCGTATACCCAGGGTGCGTCAGGTAATTGATAACAGAATTTTAAACGAGATTGATATGAAATTAACAAAGCAGACACATTAATCATTAGTAATGAGTAATATAATTTTTGTGAAACTATTATAACAATATATCAGAAGACAAGTGAAATCTTTATTCTAAAATCAGACATTATTTCCCCACTCCCCACAACAAAAAAAAAACCTAATGTATTGGAATCATCTGAGTACATGTGTAGTGGTATAGGGAAGAACTGCTGGACAGTGAGGAAGTTGAAAAAGACAGCAGCTCCCTTCCTCACACTTGCTTCCCTGATAACTACAATCTTCCAAAATTTAAATGCAGTGTCAATCACCATCTTCTGTTGCTGTGATTCCAGTCCTTTTTTTCCTTTCCTCAATCCACCCTACACCCACTCTTTTTTTCCACTTTCACTCTCCGTAATCCCCTGAGTGCAAGTGGCACTCCTGCCCTGCTTGGGGTGAAATGCTTTAAAAAAAAAAAAAAAAAAAAAAAAGATTGTCAGAGTACATGTGCCAAAGCATGGGTATGTCTGTAAATTATGCTATGTCAACATTTGTTCTGAGCGAATATGATTTTTCCATTTTTTTTTCCTTTTTTGGATTACACACTCCATAAAGACTGAAGAATGGTTTGATATGGTTTGTTTTACAGCATATCAACCTCAGTGGGATATTTAATGTTGACAAGATTTTATTTATGGTAATATTTTTCTTTTCTCAAAAATATATTGCTGGTAATATTTTTCCAATTTTCTTTTTAAAAAATGTACTACTGGTAATAATGTATTGCAGGGAATAATTTTTTCCTCAAAAATGTATGGCTGGTAATAATTTTTCCAAAAAGTATTGGTGGTATTAAAACCTATTTTTATACTTTCATAATGTTTAGACCCCTTTTTTTTTGGGGGGGGTAGCTATTTGCCCATAGCTGGGACTCTAACCGGTTCTACCACCCCAGGTCAGGGTGGACCTGGGAACACCAGCAATTAAGAGGTAGACCCACGCTCCTCAAAACCTCCTGATCAAAGGCCTTGCTGTCGGATGTAGTTTCTCGTATTAACCAGGATGCAGATGTCGTCTATTGTTATACCCAGGACAGTTTAAGAATGGGTCAAAAGTGTGTTAACAACACAGGGTAACACACAGGAAAAGTTAAATTCTGTTAACAAGCTTTTTCTAGATTCTTCTTCTTCTTCGTATTATTGTATTGTATCCCTTTTGAAAGGCATTTATTCTCCATCTCAGCTATGGTTTAAATAGCAGGGTAGACAGATTTCTGTACCCCTAGGTGGTGTTCAGTCTAAGAGAAGGACTATAAATTTAAAATTCATCAAGAATGCAATGGTGGTGGTGAGAGGGGTGGGGCAAATCCATTATCTTTCTCAAGAAAACATATTTGCTTGCCATTAGTATGGCTGATGCTAACCTTCAGTACAGCAACTCATTGGCTCTTCTTGGTTTCATGTTTTTTTACTGACATGAAATGAAGTGATTATGTTTAATCAAATGCTAGATTTGCTGCTAAGAGGATTGCTTCACTGTATCATACCAGAGAATTTTTCTTGTCCAAATCAATCTTGCACATTTACTATTCATCCCTGTATCTTTGGTCTGGTGTTCTGGCTATATACCAAAAGATTCTCAACAAAATCCAAAGAAGGATCCATAATGTTATCGGTCTTCACCTTGCATCTCGGTTTCAGTCACATTCCCACCGCCATGATGGGGCTTCCCTGTGCCTTTCCTATAAATATTTTCATCGTAATGAGTCTGATGAGATTTCCCCTTTGGGACTTTGACTTTACAGATTTAAGTGCAGTACTAGATTGGCAGTTAGGTCTCATCATTTTACAGTTGAAATGGCACAATGTAGCCAGAAATTCTATGCCACCAGTTTCTTCACTCACACTGCTCACTTGTAGAACTCTTTCCCAGTTTCTTTTCAGTCAAGTTTGATCTTCAAAACTTTAAATGCAATGTCAATTGTTATCTTCTGTCTTCTTATTGTTCTCTCTGTTTAATAGTGTTTTTATGTTCTCATATTCTCTAACACTCAGTAACCCCTTGAGTCTTAGTGGCTTTATTGTCTTGCTTGGAGTGAAATGATTAAAGAAAAAGAAAAAACATTGTTTATTACACTGCCTACAAGATTTTGTTTGAAGCTATATAATTCAGATTCAAATTTTTGACTTTACAGATTTCAGTACTAGATTGGCAGTTAGGTCTCATCGTTTCACAGTTGAACTTTCTAGTTATAACTATAAGTTCTATGCTGACAGTTTCTTCTCTCGCACTTCTCGCTTGTGGAACTCTTTTTCAGTTTGGTCATCAAAAATTTAAATGCAATGTCGATCTTGATCGTCTTTTCTACAAATATTTTCAAGTCAGTTGTTCTTATGAGCTTTGGCTCTTTGCCCCTCGGATGTAATAATTTAAGCATACTACCAGGCTGACGTCGAGATCTCATCAATTTACAGCTGAGCTGGCTAGATGTAACCATAAATCCTATTCTAACAGTTTCTTTTCTCACACTTCATACCCGTGGAACACTCTTCCAGTGTCTTGCTTCCCTGCTGCCTACGATTTTCAAATATTTAAATACAATGTCAATCACCATGTTCTATCTTCCTGAACACTATTTTTTTTTTTATTGTCCTTTCACCTTACTAAAGTCTTCTCTTTCACTCCTAGTGTCATATTTTTTTTCTTTAAATCATATCACCCCCCCATGCAAGGCAGTAAATCTACTACGACACAAGGGGTTACTGAGTGTGTACGAATAAGAAAAAAAAGACAAACATTAAGAAATGGGAACAATGAAAGAATAATCAAAAAGACAGTAGATGCCGACTGATATCGTTTTTAAATTGTTGAAAATCAAAGTTGGCTGGAAAGCATGAAGCTGAGAGTTCCACAGGCGAGAAGTGCAATAAAAGAAAGTTATGGTGACATCTAGCCAATTCAGCTGAGTTGACGAGACCTTGTCACCAATCTACTGCTGCACTTAAAATTTATAAACTCTAGGTACCATAGCGAAGTGTTCATTCAGACAATTACCATAAAAGTATTCATAAAAAAGGCACAGGGCAACTACATTACGGTGGTGGAAAACTAACTGA
>CAHIKZ030000705.1:195000-200000 GCA_903632075.3 Acanthosepion pharaonis | reverse complement strand
GTCGCCATATTTGTCACAACATTTCGGCCGTTATACGCTCCGGCCTTCTTCAGGTGGTTGGAATTTCAAACTGAACCCTTTATTTCAATCACTGGAGTAGACTGTTCTAGTTCCACGTGCCATGTTTGATGGATGTCAGTTATCAGTTATCTCCTGCTAATTTTCCCTCTGGAAGTTCTCCACTGCCTTAACCAGGAATTGAAATCACTTTCTTTGGGTCTGTCACTGGATCTAACCAACGCCTTTATCCACTGTGCCATGTGTCCTTGAGCACCGGAGCGTACAACGGCCGAAACGTTGTGACAAATATGGCGACAAAGATGAGGACAATAGTCCGACTAATATAAATACTGTACATAATACCTCATCTCAGAAATATAGACAGACTCTGAAAGACACTCATCTGTCGAAAATGACGGGAGAGTCCATTATTATTATTATTATTATTAATTAAATAAACAATCTAATCAATACTGTTTAATATCTTTGTCGTTAAATTTTCAAACAATAAAGATAATATATAATTTCACTTATTAATTGGGTCTTAATAAAACCCTAATCCTTGCTTTTTAAAACAAACATTGCCAAATAAGTGAAAGTAGGACAAACTATAATAGTGGTGTCAAGGGAAAAACCCGTTCTTTTGACACACTTTTGTGGACACAAAGGTTAAATGTGACTGAGGAAAATTTCTACGTACTGGGACAGAGGGAATGTTTCTGCAGACAAACTGATGTGTGGGGATTGCTTTTCTAGGCACAAACAAATGTCAGACTGGTCGGAATTTATCAACTGATAAATTAAGCGTGCACCGGTTCAAATAAACATTCCACAAAGAGGAAAATTTTAGATAAGCTGACTAAAAATGTACTAGTTTGAATAACAGTGTTGGATTTCACCACAATGATGATGTGTGATGGTGGGGGGGGGGGATTACTTATCTTGCTGAAAGTAGGTATTTTTTTTAAACCTCTCTCCATACTGGAACATTTTTTTTTTTTTTTAAATTCTATCCATACTCATAGAATAGTATTATTTACTAAACACTGACAAACAGCAATTTCTTTCCTACAAATTGGGCACAGTGGATTGCTCCTTTATGGCTTGCAACAAGGAGATTGCGTCTACATAGACTGGCACCAGGGGTGTTTCTATATAAACGGCTACAAGAGGCTACTTTTGTATTTGCTGGTATTATGGGATTGCTTCTATACATACTGCAATAAGGAAACTACTCCTATATACAATGTCACCAAGGGATTGCTCCTTCATACACTGAAACAAGTACATTTCTTTTATATACACTACAATAAGAGAACTGCTTCTATATACAATGGCACAAGGCATTAATTCTTTATACATTGTGGCAAGGAGACTGCTCCTATATATATATATATATACAGTAGCGGCCATAATATAAGAAACAGAAACAACAAAGACATAAATATGTGTATTACTTAAAAAGTAATGCATGATTAGCAATGAAATTTTTACCGAATAAAGATAAGGGTGTACTGCATAAATATTATACAAAGTTACAAAAATTTACATAATAGTTTGTTTTTTTTAAATAAAGATTAAATGGAATAAAGGAAATAAGCTACTCGACAAAAGTTAAGGAACGATCTTGATTGTGAACAAAATATCAACAAAATTTAATATTTGGTAAACATCCGCTTGGTTTAGGGTTAGGGTCATTGAAATGTTTTGAATTTACAAAAACATATATACATACTCACAGGCAACTTAACCCCCTGAAGATGGTCTCAGATGAGATTGAAATTTTTCTTAATCAATTTTAATCATTAAGCTATCAATGCAACTGCATATGTTAAGTCTATCACGGATACTGAGCACTTTCAGCTAAATACTCTGCATATATATATATATATAGTTTATGTTTGGATACAAAACTGAGCACATATGAAAATTTTTGAGAGTCTATGAGAAGAGGCATTTCACTTAAAGACACCATCTAGGCTTAGTTGATTGGCAAAGCTTCTTTGTAGCCAAGTCAGTTAAGGCACATCGGATCTAAAATTACTTCCTTCTGTCTAGAGGCATGCAGGTTCAAATCCAAGCGGAGAGTGCATATTTTCCTTGAATAACATTTCTCAAAGTTTCCAGCTTCAAATATCCTATTTAATAAATAAACATAGCATCTACTCAAATATTGGTATCCACTAAAAATAACCTCTAATGTGATTATACATGTGTGTGTGCGTGTATATATATATATATATATATATATATATACACACACACAGCTTTAGTCATCATATTTTCAAGTGGGTTAGTAATAATGGACTTTGTGCAGGGAAGCAATTGGTTTTTGCTAATGTACTGAGAAGTAATCTCCATTTTGAGGAATAGTTCTTTTGTGCCAACACGTCTAGAAGTAATCTCATTATAACAATTTGTAAAGAATCCATCAACTTGTCACTTTGTTCAAATGTATAAAGAAAAAAAGCATTCCCTGGGTGCCAGAGTATACAGAAACTATCCCTTTGTTGCAGTGGATGCAGAAGCAGTCCCCTTGTTTGAGTGTATAAAGAAAGAGTCCCCTTGTTTGAGTGTATACAGAAGGAGTCTCCTTGTTAAAGTGTATACAGGAAGCTGTCTACTTGTTACAGTGTATATAGGAGTCTCCTTGTTGCTGCGTATATAGAAGGAGTCCACTTGTTGCTGCATATATAGAAGGAGTCCACTTGTTGCTGCATATATAGAAGGAGTCCACTTGTTGCTGCGTATATAGAAGGAGTCCACTTGTTGCTGCGTATATAGGAGTACTCTTGTTGCTGCGTATATAGGAGTACTCTTGTTGCTGCATGTATAGAAGCAATCTCCTTGTTACAGTGTATACAGGAAGCTGTCTACTTGTTACCATGTATATAGGAATCTCCTTGCTGCGTATATAGACGGTGTCCACTTGTTGCTGCATGTATAGAAACAGTCCCCTTGTTGCAGTGTATATAGTAACAGTCTCATTGTTAGTGTGTATATAGAAGCAGTCCTATTGTTACTGTGTAGATAGAACAGGATTCGTACAGGTCCTCAAAACCTTGAAGAGTCCTGGAATTTTCTAAATTGGGCTGCTCACATATCTCTTTTCGCTCTTGATGAAAATCAAAATGCCAAATCCCAGTAATCTGACATTTTTACAAGCTAAAATTGTCCTTTAAGAAAGATTTCTTTTTTTAGTCGTCAGTTCTATTTGGCAATTATTGCAAACAGTGGTGACGAGAAAGAATCTGAAGGTGAGTCTTCTAGCTGCTACCCTCACTCAACAAGAAAAGAGGAAAAGCAAAGATAAGATGTCCGAGACAAAGTAAACATATATGTCAGAAATAAATTAATTTTATTTTTTTATTTATTTAAGCGTTTCACCCCAAGCAAGGTGGGAAGCCACTAGGATGCAAGGGGTTACAGAAGATTTGGAGCAAGAGCAGATAGGAGTGATAGATGAAAGGATGAGGAGAAGGAGAGTGGATAGATCAAGGCAACTGGAGATGTCGATTGACATTACATTTGAATAGTTGGAGATTATCGCTCTCAGGGAAACTGGAATAGGGAAGGGAGTTCCACAGGCGAGAGGTGTGAGACATGAAGCTATTGGAGTAGAAGAGACGGCTACATTTAATAGTTTGCACTCATTAAATTTGTAAGAAAATAATAAATTATTTTATAGGAGGCATAGTGGAATAATGGATAACAGCTCAGATTGAGGAATCGGAGAGCCGAGTTCGAATTCCAGTCGACTCCATTACATTCACTTACGTGCTAATACCCTTGGGAAAGGTATGAATAGTCTTCTTCAGACCAGGTTCTATAGCCTTGGATGGCAACTGTTCTACTGCAGAAAGAAATGGCAACCTACCGCAGGAAAAAATATGCTTGATTAGTCATGTATCAAAAGATACATGATTGCCTAAGCGTGTATCACGTATGGCACATAATTGACTGACGTGCTAATACCCTTGGAAAAGGTATGAATCATCTTCTCTCCCCAGCTATGGGTGAGTAGCAGGACAGGCCAGGTTCTATAGCCTTGGATGGCACCTGGTCTACTGCAGAAAGAAATGGCAACCTAATGTAGGGGGGGGGGATCTGCCTCGTCAGTCATGTATCAAAAGATACATGATCAGCTAAGTGTGTATTATGCATGGCACATAACTGACTGACAGTAATAACATACATTTTAGTAAAAATTTGGATAAATTTGTCAGTGTTTTTTTTTTTTTTAAATTTGTGCAAGTAGTGGGTGAGTTCATGCTGAAAAAATTGATACTTTACACGTCCCATGTTAATGTGCGTCTCTGTAAAAACTACGTTTGTCTAAATTGTTGTGAAAAATAATAAGTTTGAGAATCAAATTTGACTCAAAGAAAGTGCCGCCGGGAAGAATGTTAGAAAATGTGACTTTGATGTGTCTTTGGATAGGATAGAAAATGAGTCTTTGAAAAAATAAGAAGAATGTTATTTTTAAAGTTTGTAGGCTAATAATGACCTGTATCTTTAGCTTTTGTTGTCAGTGTGAAAAAATGATGAAATTATTTGGCTTTTATTCCCTGGCTTTAATTGATAAATATATATATATATATATATATATATATATATATATATATATATAATAGATCCCGCTTTGCCGAGGGATGTAACAATAAGAGATAGATCAAGTATCGACCATCATAAAGACTGAAAAATAAAATTGACAAAGATTATTGTTTAAGGTTGACGGACACGCTTGTCTTAATTAGTTTTATTTATTTTTTTTTTACGAATTGGTCAAACCAAAACTCAAACATTGTTTTCAATCGTTATGAGTCTACCGATTGAATAGAATTTTATTATAAACAATTGTCTTGTAAATGGAATTTTTAAAGCATTCTGAATGTAAAAATAAAGAAAAAAGTGTGCAAGACAATAAGAAACACTACATGCCAAAAAAACAAAAGTGAAGTTTTGTTGAAATCGGTTGAAAAATGTAGGAGATCCGATCC